>VXBB01023731.1:640208-686513 GCA_013399915.1 Illadopsis cleaveri
AAAAAAAAAAAAAAAAAAAAAAAAAAAAAAAAAAAAAAAAAAAAAAAAAAACAAACAAAAAAAAAACCACAAAAACAAAACCAGAAAAAAGAAAAAATAAAAAAAGGAGAAATGTTTTTTTTACCTTTCTCAAGAAAGAAAAGCTAAATTCTCAATGAAAATAAAAAAAAATCCCCAAACTATATTTCTCAGAATGTGAAAATGTATGTGAGATGTAATGTCTAATAGCTTCTATTTAGTGTCTTCCTCACACCAGGGAACTTTATAATAAGAAGCAGCTGAGGAGAAATCAATGTTGGCCTCCATGGATGTTCTGTATTCATAGGGATGGCTCCTCTGATTGATTAGTTGGCAACATGAGATAAAAACAATTTAAATTAAAAAAAAAAAAAGAACTTAATGAGAGCTAAAGTCTATATGAGAGAAGAGTGAAGGACTAACACTAAAACAAGGAAAAGATTTTTAACAGCTCCTCTAACCTTGCTTTATTAAAATTTTTGGTGCATGGACAAGGACAATGGAAGGAGAATGGTTCCTCCCCTAAATTTGACCTGCTGAGATAAAACAATCAGGTCAAAACATATGAGGCCTTGAACAGTATGAGAGAACATATTTGGCTGAAACAATAACAGAGAGACATTTATTCTTTTCCAGTTTGCAAACTAGATAGCTCTATTTTTATTTTTTATGTTTTCTTGTTTCCTATGGGAGACATAATCTACTTGCTCTGTGGCAAAGCTAATCCTCTAAGATTCCACAAAACACCAAGAGTACACAGTAGCTTGTGGGTCAATCCAGAACCTGATACTACCTTAAGAATATAGTCCTCCCCCAAAGAAACACTTCTCATAACTACTAAAACACACACAGAGTGCCCCTCTCCTCTTCCACACAAATTTTCAGACTATACTATATGCAGACTGTACTATATGCATGCATGCTTCAAAGCCACAGATAACCGTTTTAGCAAATGTTTAAACAGGGAGCCTCCACCTGAAGGCATCAGGGGGGACCTGGAGCATTCACAGAGGTATTAGATGAATGAGGCTTGAAAATGGTGTGAAACAAAAATTACACTGCACATAAATTCAGCTCAGTGCCACTCTCCATGTAAAAAGCTAACTACATGTTCTGGGTGGGCAATGCTCTGATGCATATTTTCTTTTCAGACAGTATTGTGAATCTCCTACCTGCACCACAGGTCTCTGCCGTATATCCTAACAATGCCTAGTGCACAGATATCCTGTTGAGATCAATGAAACTTCTATGCATAGAAGGGGCAGGGAAGGAGCAACAGAGATCCCTGAGGTAGATAAGTCTTTAAAATCAAGTTCGTGGAAGGTGAATCTGCCCTGTGTGACTGGTAGCAGATTTATTTCCGGTTTTATACAATTCACTGAAAGCCAAAGATAGGTCTGGGGTTTCGCCTGTCATTGCTTTTAAATGAACACTGAATTAATTTTATTTAGAGGCAGATCATGCAGTTCTGTACACCAACCAACAAAGAGAAGTGACTGTGACATCCAGCACAGACACAAAGTCAGTGTATACATGTACTGAGGCGTAAAAATTCCAAATCGAGTGGGATTCTTGAGCCTTATGTATAGCTGTGCACTTAGTCTGAAGTGCTTTGGGCAGAAAAGAATCAAGATGTAACACTTAGGCTTAACAGCAGAGCACTTACTCTTGTCTTTTGTCTCCTGGTGGTGGTTAAGTGGCAGAACAGAGCTGGTTATAATGCAAAGTGCTTTCATCCATGCAGGATTATGCCACTCTCTCTTCCTCACAATTTCCATTTTTGTGTCTTCCAGGATCACACATATTTTCCCGACACAAGACAGAATCATGGGGGAAACTGAGCTCTCATGAGGATTTATACCTTACCATCACTGAGCCCATCCTAGTATTTCATACTGACTTCCTGGGATCACAGCTGCTGTAAAACACAGCAAACTCTGAAGGACACCAAGATTTTAGGACAACAGCTGACAACACCACCAGAACACAGAGCAGAATGTTTGCTTCAAAGATCATCTGTTTATGTGATTCACTTTGTCTCAAAGCTTTGCAGTTAGAAAAATGTCTTTTTTCTTCATCTGAGTTAGTACATTCCAATGCAACATCACAGTCTCGGCAGCTCATCCCTTGTAACTCATCACTATAATCAAAATGTTAACATGAATGACCCAGAAAGCATGCAATCACTCAGCATCGACACAAAACTACCTCTGTCAGGCCACATGGGCTTACAAGGCACAAAAGAGCTTTTGGCTGTGAAGGACAGATATTTCAGCAAACACACTCTGCTAAAAATCTGCCTACAAAAGTTAAAGCTCTTCATCACACAGTTCTGATCATAGTATTCCCTAACTAAAAAATATTATGCCCTTGTATTTTAATCTCTGCAGCAGGTTTCCATAAATTGTTAGTCCATTCCGCTTCTGAGTCTGTATCCACTCAGCTCTATTTTTTCCCCTAATTTTATGATTTAATATATTCCTTACAGTTTTAAGAACTTTTTTTTTTTAAAAAGGAATCTTCTCCCTCCAGAATGGGGAATCATTGCTTGTTCTGTGCATGATGGCAGTACAAAAGCTGCTGTCTACTACAGGACTTCTCTGTTACTAGTTCAGTTTTGTCATAGTGAAACCAGTCTGCAACTGTTCCAGCAGCCCACTAAATTCCAAGAGTAATCACATCTTACTGACAAACTGCTGAAACTTAGACAAAATACCAACCAATCAGTGCAAATAAATGCATTGGCTTATGCTATATTTCTATCCCATCCAAGTTAGTAGCACAGCAGCCAGTACTTCATAATTTGACCATAAAATGTGTGAAAAGTGGAAACCTGGAACCCCTAGCACAGTATGGTAGGGGGCCTTTCGTTGTGTCAAACTCTGGAGTTTTAGGAGATATTTCAAGAAAAATTTCAAGCCTCAAATCCTTTGTAAAGAAAAATGTGTCATTGTACTCAGAGCACAGACAGCTTTCCTCGCTTATGGATGCCCACCTCAGCTGATGCATGCCCATGAGCTATTACGGAGGATACAAAAGGTGGTTGTATCTCCCACAAATTCCCACCCTGCAGGGAGAGTGAGGAGTCATCAGTCTTAAGAACACAACCATAAAACCACAGAACAGCCTGTGCTGGAAGGGACCTTAAAGATCATCCAGATCCAACTCCCCCAAGGTGGCCAGGGACAGCTTTCAGTAGATCAAGCTGCTCAAAGCCCCATCCAACCTGGCCTTGAACACTTAATTCATCTGAGGATACCTCTGGTTATGACTGCTATGCACACTTTGTTCAATTCCTGACTTTTTGACAGCACTATTTATTTACATACAGATGATAAAAAATCAGCTCAAAAATGTAATACAAAACAATAAATCATGTATTCAGCTATACCTGTCTGCCACAAATGAAAACACACCAATAGAAATCAGTGAAATATATTTTCAGCAGAAATGCTCCAAAAACATAGGGCCCAACCATTTACACTAAAATCACTTCTCACTAATCCCAAGATCTATACTCTGTTTTGAGGGTCAGTCAGAAGAGATTAGGAGGATTACAAACATATGTTCTGGTCTCAAAATTAAGACCCAGGTATAGAAATCAGGAGATCTGGGCTCTGTTTCTTCCTAGGCCTCAGAGACTCATGCTCTGCACAGGAAAAGCAGGAGTCTTTGGAAGGCGAATTCAACTCATCTGAGCAGGATGCTTTTCAGTAAAAAAAGGTATCAAACACTCCAAAAACATCATCCCACTGTATCTTTACTGGGGAAACTGGGATGTTTTCCTCACACAAAGGAATGGAATTAAGCTAAAATAACAGGTATTTGGAAAACATTGCTTTGAATACTGCTGACAGAAATCAGATTTCTTAATCTGTTGAGAAGATCTGACAGAAGAAAGAAGATAGCATCCCTGTGCTAGCTCTAAATATGAACAACTTTGCATCCTGAGGCACACACAATAATAGAAAGGGGCAGGTGTAGTCATTTTTTGCAGCTCTGTGTTGGCACCATCAGCCAGTGAATCTATCACCAGTAATGGAGAGATTTTCATAGTTTCACCCTGCAAAAGCACTTAAATGAAGAATAGCCCTTTAAAAGTACCCTGTTCCTTCTAATACCCATTTTGGCATTTAAGACTGAACACTTTAAGGACCTGAAACACTGGATGTTTTATATTTACTAAGCATCACAGAAGCTCAAACCATTAAAATCCACTCACCGTTGATCACTTAGAAGAAGAGAATATCCTTCAAAGTCATGTAAAATTTTCAACATAAAGCACTGACTTCTTCTGCACCACCTTTGAGAATATCTAAAATGCAATTTCTTTACATCGTACGAACAAGATCTTCAGCAATTTAGTGAGAGAAGCATGTGTGGATTTTGTTTTACTCTCTTTGCCAACCTTCCCCTCCAAACACATAACCAGGTCCAAAGGATGATTAAATACATAATGGGATGAGGCATAGTGTGACACCTTACTGAAAGATAAGAGGGCAAACACAAGTATTTAAACTTTTCTTCTATCTTGTGCCAGATAAAGCAAGCACCATTAGGTAGAATAGGCTTCATGTTACTTTAAATATCCTGTACAATTCCTATAAAGCTTTTGTGTAAAATCCTTCCCTGCATATATAGAAATGAATCATATCACATTATAGCTTGCTATGCATTCTTCCCGAAGCACACTATGTTTTAAATTGCAAAATCCATTTTTATTTTCTTTTTCATTTGTCACCTCATCACTGGAAGGAAGGTTTCCTGGTGCGTATTCCATTGCATGCCTGACAATATCAAGTCTGTCTTCAATATATTAGTATAAAAAATTGAGGATAAATGATTACATGAGGTCAATGAGCAAGTACAGGAGACAGGAAGCCTACATGATTCATTGTATCTTCTGCTACAGAACTCTCAGAGTTTTGTATGAGAATACAGATACAACAAGTAAGTACTTAGCAGAGAAATAACTCCTTTCACTCTCTATAACTTCCTGAAGGGTGGCTGTGGTCAGGTGGGTGATGGTCTCTTTCTCCAGGCAGCAACTGACAGAGCAAGAGGACACAGTCTCAAGCTGCATCAAGGGAAATATAGGCTGGATATTAGGAAGAAGTTTTTCACAGAAAGAGTGGTTAAGTACTGGAATGGTTTGCCCGGGGAGGTGGTGGAGTGACCATCCCTGGATGTGTTTAAAAAGAGACTGGATGTGGCACTTGGGGCCGTAATCTAGTTGAGGTGTTGGAGCATGGGTTGGACTCGATGATCTTGAAGGTCTCTTCCAACCTAGAAATTCTGTGATTCTGTGATTCTGTGATTCTTTTTTTTAGTACTCTGATAATTTTCAGATAATTTGGATAAATAAACCCGATATAAATATGTCTTTTTTGTTACCTGTCATCTCACAATGCAGCAACATGCTGCACAGTTTTAGCCTCTCATAGTCCTTAATGTAACTCAGCCACTTAGAGATGAGGCACTGATAGGATTTCTCTCTGAGGCATTCTCCTTTTTTAATTCTGAATTAGTATACCATCTCAATCAATGTATACATTCACAACATGCTTATGCAATAAAGCATTAAAACTGATGCAAGCATCTTACAATGCTTTGTCACGCATGTGTTCTTGAACAAAAGAAAGGTAAAAAGAGTAACATGTAAAGCATGTATACAGCAGAAAGGCTGAACGTGCTCTGCAGGGCTGAAACCCTTTTCAGAGGACTAAGGGAGAATCTGTAAATATTTAACGTTGCTACAAGCAGAGGGATTAACAGAGTAGAGCTCTTTGATCAATACTTGCAGCATCATGCATTATTTCCAACGGGCATGAACAGCAAAATGCTATTTATTGACTAAAGTATGCTACACATCATTGACGTTTAATAAAAGGGGACATGAAATTCTCTCTTGATCAGGAGTAAGCCCTGACCTGACCGTAGCCTAATCAACCATTTCTTGCACTGCAGTAGCACTTGATGGTTCCCAGAATCACTTTTCTGGGAGCTTTCCAAGACACAGACAAATCCAGCCTCTGACATCAAGAGATTAAAGTATTAGATAGTTTAGGATGAAATTAAATAAAGCTGGTGCAACAGAACAAATAGAAGTATGAGTAGGGAGAGGGCAAAAAGCATAAAATCACTTGGGTTCATAGACTAATTAGGACTTCAGTTAGGAGTTCAGAATAAGAAACACTTTTGTTTTAGTTTTCTATCTTATAAAAATGATAAGAAAGAGTTTTGGCAGCTTTTGTCCCACTTTCATTGTATGCAGTGCTATGCAAGCCCAAAAGTAATAGCAAGATGAACACAGCTGCCAGACAGAAGAGAGTTCTTGTTGGAGCAAACCAGAAATGTCTCGATCAGACTGATGCCCCATCTGCCACAGACAGTGCCTCATATCAAATACATATAAGGAAAACTCCAGGAAACAAATTGTAAACATCGGTGAAACAAATGGACGGTAAGAAAACATTACTTGCACTGTCATCCTGAGTCTGTTAAAATATATTGCAGGATTCTCACTCATTAATCTCAATGGGATACACAGGAAATTACCTAGCACTACTTGGGAAAAATCAGCTCGTGAACTTGACTCCACTCTTTTAAATTTCACATGCTTTCGGTAACTGAAATACCTTGAAACAAATGGTATGGTCCCCATCCTTAATGCAAAACCCTGCTGCACATACAACTGTCAAGGAAAAGCACAAACAAGGAATTTCCGTCAGTCATCCCTAACGCTAAGACTTTTTTGTATAAATTATTGTAGTCCACTCTCCTCCAAGTCTGTGCCATACCTCCACCTTTTCTGTTGTAGCACGCAATGTTTGTTGTATTTATGATAAAGCTTGGAGTAGATAATTGACCAGATAAAACCCCATAATAATACAAGTGCATTAGTCTGAAGTCCAGGAACATATACCTCTACAGAGCAACCCTGACAATAGACTTAGAGTCCACACAAAACTATCTTCCTGTTGATGTTGAGCATGGATGAATTAATCTCACAACAGTCAGCACCTTAAAACTGTGGTTGCCTGCTACTGAAGAGACCAAACATTCACTCAGGTGCAAGGAGAGGCCTTCCAGAGGACAGGAGCTCAGCTGCCTCCAGACCTATCCCCTCGCAGGGCTGAGCTCATCTCCCATAGTTCATAACCTATATTCGACACTGCGGAATCTAAACCTGTGCTGCTTATTTGGAACTGGGTAATCGGGATAAAATGAAATAACTTTTCCTCAGAAGGGAACCCTCTCAATTTTCCCTTCACAGCTGCACTTTCTGTTACTCAATTTCAAGGAAACTAAAGTGACTGAATGCACCTGACTTAATCTTTTTAAAGGCCTCAAATATGGCTTTCAATCTCTTCCTTGCTGACTGACATTGTATCACATCCAGGAAGCAAAGAGATACTTCCCTTGTAAACTCTGAATAAACTTTTCCAGTCAGTGTATTTCAACTCCTATTTCTAAGAAGGACAAAGGTTATTCAAGTAGACAACTGTTACTTCTGAATTTCATGTAGCATATACCTCTCATGAGGTTTCTAAGTGATACATGTCAAAAGCTAAATGTGAAATTACAAAGAAACCATAAACTACTTACCTAAAATGTCATCTATTGCCAAAGAATGATTCTGGAAGGTAAATCTTTAAATGACCAGTTTATATTTTCTGCTTTTCAAATATGGTCCTCCTGTCCCTGACAAAGCATTTTGAGTCCTCTTATGCAGTTATAAGCTTTGCTTAAGGTTTTTCAAGTGTTATGATAACATTTTATGATTGCTTTTAACAATCACACATAATCCTAAACACCTATGAGGGATTTCAGAGAATGAATTTCAGCAGCCACTGAAATAAGAAGTCACCAACTTCAAAAGGTCACCACCCCAAGCTACCAGACTGACTTGTTTTCTACATCTGGTTTAAAGGATAAATCCACAATGCTAAAATAAATGAAACCAAACCAAATAGTACAATGGTTGAAAATACTGACAAAGAAATGATGAGTGGAAAAGAAATGATGAACGGAATAAAAATAAAAATCCTTTTCAGCACTCCAGCCAGCCCACAATAACTCCTTGGGGCATCTGATAGGTATTTTCTGGGCTGATAGCAGGATTGATGCAGAATACATTGTGGACATAAATTACATGAAGTGATGAAAAGAGGATGAGGAGAAGAGGATATATGCACTTAAAGAGGAACAAAGACATCAGGAATAAGTGAAAATATCCTGTAGGAAATTTCTAAAGGCACTAAAGAGGTGAGTCAGAGAGACTCAGAGAGGCAAATGAGTGTCTGCTGAGGTAGGTGGTTAAATGCAGTCCATAGGTATATATTCAACAGACAAAAAACTAAGGAAGAGTCATGTTGATGAACTTCCTTGCCATGAAATTTTTTCCCACCTTTTTTCCTTTCTAAATATGAATTGTGTACATAAATGTGTGTAAGGAATTTTAATGAGAGGTACACTTTAAATGTATTAAAATGAATTATGCAGAAAAGCAGTAGGAGAGCAACAGATGCACAGATTCAAGGGTGACATGCTTAGTTTCACTTGATGAATGTTTGTTTTGTTGCTTTGAAAAATTAATGTAATGAAATATTTAAAGTGAACAAGAAACTTTAAAATTAACTTGGGAAATGGATTACTTCCTTACAAGGACGGGGTTTTATTAAGGAAAATATGCTCTTAGCATTTGAATCAGGACTCTATGAACAACCATTAAAACAAGCCAGATATTTTAGGAATGCCTTATAGACAGTGTGTTTTCAAACCATGGTGTAACGCCTCTTATCAACCATGAGACCAGAGAACAGTCTTCACAGCAAACTTACAAGTGGTGTTTCCAATTTAAAAGGTGGTCACATGATAAACTTGAAAAGCTTTTACAGGCTGATAGAAGACCAAGGCTGTGCACTGGTAAAAGGAAAAAAAAAAAAAAAAAAAATTCTGGACCACTGCTTTCACCTATACCAAATAGTGACAGTAATAATTCTAGAAACTTCATTAACATTTAATTGTCTTCTTTCCATGTACTTTACCAAATGAGGGAATCTGAAAATTATGAGACCTCCCTCCATCCCATATTTCTGTTATTAACAGTGTCTGTTTTCTTGTCTAGAGCAGGATTTTCGGAGGTTTACATTAAGCAGTGATACTTTCAGAAGTCTTTTGGTTTGAAAACCAAATTCAGGTATTTAAATTTAGGTATCTATACCAAAAGGACATCCAAAAACCAGACAATGGGTTCTCTGTCTAGGTTCCTCAGCTTTCATTGGCAACGGCTATGAGGGGGTCACATATGTCTGCCTGATTCCTCAACACAGTCTGTACAGCATATAGAGAAAAAGCAAGCACCAAGCTTTTGATATCAGAGTCCAACATCAAATTCGAGAATTGTAAATAAGAGTTAGGCTGTGATGCCCAATGGAAAGCGAATGTGAATTAAGCAACAAACTGGAATTGTTAAAGTTGTCAACAGCACCTGAGGGAATTAGAAAATTTTTAGTTTTTTCAAGGAGAAAGCATATTCTTGAGAATATCCAGGCTTTCCTCCATGAGAAAATTGTTCTTGAAGCAAGTAAAGGAGAACAGAGGAGGTTATGATGACATAGCTTGCATGCCAAGCCTTTGAAACGATAGCCTCATGAGAAATAACACGAATCAAAAGGATTCTTTGATTTTTCTTTTTTAAAATAAGACCCCCAAATCTCACATTGTCCAATAATATGCTCTTTACCATTTAGAATGGCTGGTAGCCAAGAAACGCAAACTAACCACGTATGAATGATACATGTCAAGGTTGTTCTGAAAAAACAAAAAAACTTTTTGTGGCCTAATAATGTTCCCTGACTCTAATCCATCTATGAAGAGATTGCTATTGATAACAGCACCAGCAGCAATGGGAAACCTTCTGGGTAAAAACATAAATTGCATAAGATATGGAAATTGTATTATTTTTGTAACAATTTAACCTCAAGTCTTATCTATGTATCTGATAAGACACCCTCTCTCTCCTCTGTATCTTGATCCCCTATATACAGGATCAACATGTAGAACACACTTCTATGGTGGACTTTATCAAAATCCATTTTACTTTCACAAAATATTCAATTAAACAAGAGTGCAATTATTTGTTTACTGGCAAACAGGCAGTCCACATTAGTTCAGCTCTGCTTTGCTGAACTGTGTTCAACTGCTCAAAGCATTCACATGTTTCATTATGAGATTTCATGAGACACCCCTGGCTTCAACACCATGGCACAGAAAATGGAATGCACAATGCCCACTGCTCTCCACATCTTGGCTGCAGCTTAAAATCTGACCATGTTCTCTACAGAAACTGTTCAGGAGTATAGCAAAGGTTAGGATAGCGTCAGACATAGATGGTTTATGTCATCCACAACTTATCCAGGCTACTTCTTCTCTCCTTTTTTCTACCATGGAACATTGAAAATTAACTTTCATGGCTTTGCTTTTGCCTCACTTCAATCATGATGCCTAAAAAATCAACAGTATATTTTATACTCTATTAACCACATGCAGCCTTACACCCTGGTGTAACTTCCCACCAGTGCACACAAAGCCACCCTGAGCCATGCATGGCTGAGCTGGCATCCACATGCTGATGGCTCAAAATACATCTGACTGAATTGCCATTTAAACCTGAAACTCCTGATGGAGCCAGGAAAAGCCTTGATCCTGGGAAATGTTTCAAGTGAGCTGTCCCCCTTCCTGAAGCACACAGATTCAGATCAGAAATGTCACGCACAATTACCCTAGAGTCTTTGACTCTGAATCTCCAAATAACTCCGGGCATTATGAAGGCTCTCCTCTTCCCCCAACAACTTCAGGACATGATTTTAGTGAAATATCAAGATTTTTCTTTCAGAAATAGTGGCTAAAATGAGACCAATGACTTAGCACAGGAAAAAAAAAATACAATATTGATTCTTAGAAATAAGCAGAAGAATGCAAACTGATAGGAAACAAATGGTAAGACTGTCTCAATATGCAGGCCATCTAAAGATTTCCAGTCTACTTTTTATTCAATCTGTGTTTGGGACTTCTCTAATGAAGACAAAAGGTCTCTTTTTGTGATGGTGGAACGTAAATAACCACAGGCAGTTTGAATCATGTTTGTATTGTGATTCAATATTGTGTATTACAACTGCTGTATCATGCTTGTGTTGTGATTTCCACATATTGCTACATGAATCTTACAAATCAAAATCCAGTGTAACATCAAATACCTTCAAAAACCTACGTTTAGCATTAGAACATTGAAGAGCCCTGCTGCCTCAGACCTGTCAAAGAGACCACAGTTTGTAGGCCAGGACTGGCAGTCACCAAGTTTTCTCAGCCCTACAAAGACGAGGAGCTTGGTGAGTTCTGTGCCAGCAAGAGGGGTCTGTGGTTCTATGGGGTCAGAAAGTAAAGTATGTGGCAACTCATGATATCAAGAGGTTGCTTTGGTGGTCACATGCAGGGGCAATCATCTCAATGACTATCAGAGTAGTCTTCTGATGCTCCATGTCTGCAAGGATACCCGGAGCAAGCAGGACAGAGGAAGGCAGAGGCAGCTGTCCTTTGGGTGGCATGCCAAAGAGGCACTTCACTGAGCCATGGACTGGATCGCTCTCCTTGGTAAGGAAAGGGAACAGATTAGAAAAAGGGACACCAGACATCTTTGTACAGAAGCTATCACCAGTGCTTGTGTAAATGATGATGTGGTGAACCCCACAAAACAAAGCCACAGAAATGGGCCCAGGGAGGCTTCTGAGTTCATCAACATTCCCCATAGGCATATATTCCCACCCTCACTGTGACCAGGCAATAGGGCTGATCATACCTGTGATGAACGGATTAATTTCACTGTGCAACATCAATGATCACTAGTGCTGGCCTGAGATGGGAGCAGAAAATCATTGACCAACAGCTCATCATCCTTGGACTATGGGATTGGCACAGGTGAGGTATGTGCTCTTGAAGTTCAGTGAAGAATACACAGGCAACCACAGCCTTGTTAAGAAAGCTGAACTGAACCCAACACAAACGACACCCACCAGGTGAAGAGCCCTTTGCTTTCGATAAAGAGCACTATCCGTTGAGTGGATCACCTGTTTGTGTAAATGGAGTTCCCTGACTCAATCCAAAGGGTGTGAATGTTCTTCTGAATCATGGAGGCCCATGTAAAGTATAACATATAGGCAGCTAATAAGAGAAATTTGGGGAAAAAAAAGAAAGCAATAGGTTTGAGCTGGCTTTGAGCCACATGTTCCTCTGCAGTGACTGGGAATGTTCGGTATCATAATAGTGCAGCACTAGACTGGCCCTGGGAATCATGTTTTTATTCTGATTCTGTTGTGTAAAATGATTGCCATATCATGCTTGAGTTGTAGTTTCAGTGTATTGCTCTTCTAAATCACAACCCCACATGATGTCAAGTATTTTTAAACAAATCTGGAACTCTTCTCATGTGAAATGTCTGAAGGAACCAGATCAGAGAGTATTAGACTCTGACCAGCAGAGTCTCAGGAGGAAAAATGTTTTTTTGTGGGCTGTTAAAATGATACTACTTAGAATCTAAGGGCCAGAGATTCCAAACTTTCCCCTTTTTATTTTTGTACAGTGAAAAAAACAATAATTATAATTAAGAATATAAATAGAGTAGATAAGAATATTTTCTCTCAACCAAGCAGTAAGAGCCATGGGAAAGCAGTGATGATGCCACTAAGCGCTTATTCCCCAGCATCCTCTTCCTGTGAGCTCACAAATACATTCTCAGAACTGTCATCTCACTGTGCAGGGAAACAAGCAAATCATTTAAAGGCAAATAAGAGTGAAAAAAAAAAATAGGAAAAAAAAGAAGGTGAAGTCCTTTATTCAGGAAATTAAATTCAGGATCTGGAAAAAGCATGCTTCTAATTTTGGCAAAGGAGGAGTTTGAGCATCTTAAAGATTGTCTTTTTGTCTGGAATACAGCTTTGAGATTTCCAAACAGGCAACAAGAAGTGAAAAAATTTCAATGCACAGCAAAAATAATTAAACTAAAGACCAAATATTAGAAGAAAAATCTATCACGATGTTGAAGTCAAGAGGACTTTCAGAAAACTGGATGTTTCTAAGACTGATACAACTTTTAAAAGCTAGCACGGAAGAGGAGGAACTGTTTTGATAGATGCTTTTGAGCTCTTAACACGAGAAAACAGGAAATACCTAAGGAATTGTTATTTTGGTTTTGGCAGATACTAGGGACGGACCTTTAAAGTGCCACAAGAGCAAAAGGATATCCTCTTGAAAGGAACACAAGTCCTTTTCTAAGAGCCTCGCTCAATTGCAGAAGCTCATAAAAATGAACTAAGGCAAGTGAATGTTAACGTTCATGGCTCAATTCCCCATCCAGCTCAGCTGAGATCTAATTCCAAAAGACTGGTATTTCAGCACAAAAGCATATGCCAACAAATGAAAAGCAGTATGAAGAAGGAAGATGCAGGCAGCAGTGGTCTCAAAAGTCTGCACACAACAGTGAAATACCAGGAAACTTAATTCCTTGAAATGGATTACCTAGGAAAACAGATTTTTAATAACTACGACCAAAATAAAATCCATCAAAACCATCAAATTGAACACAATATGACTTTAAGAAGAGTTAATGAGCTTGAACTGAGACGTAGGATTAAAAACTAGATTTCTTTTGAGCTCCATTAGTGAAAAAGTATATGAAAAAGCTATGCATTAATTATTATTATTCTTAGCACTCCAAACTTCCTGCATGATATTGACTCATTTTTGGTCTCACCTTCACTGCCAAAGAATGGCCAAAGATTTTTCTGTATATTATTCTATGAGCTAATTCATTTGTAAGAGGGTAAAACATTAGAGACATTGAACGGAATGGAAATAGATATGCACATTGAACAAACAAAAATGTCCAAAGCATTCTGAGTATAAAAGGAACAGAACTGTTTTTACTGTAAGTGGATATCAATATGCATCTAAAGATTTGGTGATTCAGAGGAGTTCTTGGCTTGTTCAACCAATTCAGGTAAATTGATTTCGTTCTATCCAAATTTTTTAACTTTCATTTGTCTTTATGAGAAAAATAAAAACCCATCATTCAAAACCTTGGCAGATGTTAGAGAATGAACTTTGCTCTCTCACTCAGATGCTCTTTTAATCTTTACAGAAGGTTCAGACTCAGGAGACCACTGCTATTCAGGTAAAAAAAAATCAAGCATTTATTTAAAATTTGAGTAGGGCTTATTTAAGTACGCGCTAAGAAACCTTTCTCAGTCAAGGTCATCAATGAGATTTCAGGGGTAAAAATAAATCATTATATAGATATATTTATACATACACACAATCCTGAGAGAATGAGCTTTAATGGAAAATGGGCTTGCCAACAATTCTGGCATGACAGGTTGGAGCATAACTCATATTTTCCTAGGTTGTTGGACTGTATCTTCATCTACAAAAAGCAACAATGCAAGGCATATTCAAGTCAGCATATTTCACATGTATCAGAGCTTGAAAAGCCTGAGCAAAAGGAATATACCAACACAAGTAACTGTCATACGGATTTAGCTCCAATGACACAAACTTGTTATTGAAAGAGGTTATCAGAAAACAGAAGGTTTCTGCTGTCTAACCTGTCACAGGCTAAAACATTAAGCAGTTTTGACTCTGCATTGAGAAAAGGACACAACAGACAGGCTCTAGGTCAAAGTCATTGGTGCCCAGTCTGCCTGGCAAGAGTGGAGGAATCTGTGCTGTGTCATCATCCAGCAAAACCCTTCCTTCAGGAGAGGATAAGTGACAAGATGAAGACGGTGCCTGATCTAGTGCTGCAGGCATAGGACATGGAGGTGCAGGATTGTATTTACAAGAAGTTCAGTGCAGCTGAGGCTGCTCAAAACCCATGGAGGAAATTTTTGAAATGCTGGCATAAAAGAGATGGTGACAGCAAGGCACTGCTAGCTGCAGGGAAGACACACTGCACTAAGCCTGCTGGGACCAGGGAAGAGTGATGGACAACCATTTTATTAATCGAGATATTCTCTGCAAGGTGCAAGGAAAGCGAGATGCAGTCAGCTGTTTCCTGAGTAGTTGCTTGTACAGGTTAAGCTGGTTCTTACCAACGAAGTAGCAGTTTAAGAAATGCTAAAAAAAATTACTACATGTGGATTAAACCAAAGACTAAGCATACGATATTCCTAACAGCTGAACTCCCTCACAGAAAGCATGACGTCTGGAGTTTCTAAAGGTCTCTGCTCATAGGTGTAGTGGGGCTGACATCTCAATGAACTTGGCATCGTGTCTTCCCCTCCCTAATCTTTCCCTGCCACACCCCTCTTAGATGCTGGACATAAACCACTGATAGACTCCAGTCTGGAATCCGTCAGCTGTGTTAGATAACTGAGTTATTTTCATTTCTTAGCTAGTGTTTGTAAGTTCTGACAGCCACACTTAGTTTTATTTAATGTACTTGTGCTGGCTAAAGCCTTTCCCAATACCTCCTTGGGGCACTATTACAGGTTTCAGATTGAGAGTGGACTGCTTGGGAATCATTGCGTTCCTGGAAAATGGGCTAATTACAATGGCAATCTTGCACAGCAGTTACTACTAGTCTCTGCCTATATTGTTTTTCCCCTGAAAAAAGTTAAAAGCATGAAAATAAACAGAATTAAGTTTGTTTGTTATTAGAAGATACGCCGCAATCAGGCAGAAGTGTTTTCATGTTCACTGCTAGGTACAGGATTTGATGCATGAGAAATGATAATGAGATAACAAATCAGCCATTGATTCAGATACATCAGTGATGACTGAAAGTCATTATGTGGTGACTGCTCTTTTCTGGGGCTCTGTTTGAAGTATGTTGGTGGTCCTTATGCATTTCCTAGGAGAAGAACATCTGTTGAACAAAAACCACTATCAAAATCAATATAATTAGCATCTTTTTGAAACCCTCAAGTTAAAGGAAGGGTGGATCTTTTTCCTGATCTTGAGTTGATCTTTCTTGTGTGACAAATAGAAGCTTTCAGCTTCCAAGTTGTTTTTGTTGGATGAAGAAATAGTTTTATTTCCCAGGTCTGACAATCTGGCTCTATCTATAAATTTTCATACACTTGGTCACATTAATGTTGATTAATGGTCAGTAGTTTCAATTAAGCCTAAAAGACTTCAATACCTAAGTATCCCTGCAAATTAATGGGACTGACATAGCTCTCACTCAAACTAATTCAAAAAATGCCCAAAATGTTAAATTAGTACCAGATACCAGAGGAATAATATGCAATCCACTTGCAGAATAAGAGCCTCCTTTATGTCACTACTCTGCTTTCAGAAAAACCTTCTGGAAACAATGATCACACAGAATGATCAGAACAGCAGAATCCTGATTCAGACCACCGCTTATGTATATTTTTAGGGGTGCTGAATATTTTTTACTCTTCCAAAGCCAGAAAATTGCTTCCAAAGCAATGTCTTGGGAAAAAAAAAGTTTGAAAATTAAATTCAAGGCACACCCCAATTCCAATATCTTCAATATTTTCCACCTTCAAATATTATTTCCCATCTACATCACTTATTTTCTTAGCACTGAAATTAAATCCCACTTTGGATGCAGCTCCCAATACGCAATGCTATATCAGCAGCCTGGGTCATGTTACACACAAAAGGACTATTTGGTTGAAATTACAGGCAGGCAAAACATACATAAATGAAAAACTGCCTACCAACACCTTAATCACAAAATAATAATAATAATAAATTTAAAAAATCATTTAAGCTTTTTAATGACTATTTCTTCTTATATTATATGCAGTATGCTGAAGTAAAGATAAATCATATGGAAAAGGAACTGCTCAACCTAAACTCGTATCCACCATACACCTGTTGGAATTAAAGCCTCCTAGGGAAAAGGCAAATTTCTTGGTGCTACTGCTCACATTCAAGAAGAATGCTTTCAAAGAATCCAGCTCACTTTTCCCTGGTTTCTATTAGAGCCACTCTTGAGGCTAGTCTGAAACAAGATAAATTAGAAATGAAAATAACCAATGACATCAACTCCTACATCAGTGAAATGCAGGCTCTTGCAATATATTTACTCCTATGCTACCAGGCTTCTTTTGAAAATTCCAAATGCTGAGGTTTTCATTACACTGTAATGTAAAATTCAGCTGATGAAGAATTTCTTTGAAGGGCAGGTGCTCATTCATGGTGCTGTTACCATGGGTGAGGTTGGAATGGGAAATTCAGACAAGAATACAGTTAGGAAGCTGCTGGGTCATATTTACTTAATTTGAATACATATTTCAAATTTTTAAAGTATAAAAAAAAGTATAAACTCTGAACTAAAAAGCTTCACATGTGATCACAAAGTTACAGTATTTACTGAAAGGGAGACAGAAGGAGAAGGAGAAGAGGGGAGAAAGGGAAGAGGGGAAGAAAAGGAAGAAAGAAAATGGAGAGGAAAAGGGAAAGGGAAGGAAAAAGAGGGGAAAAAGGGCTCAGAATCAGTGAATTCATTGCGCAATCAGTAACATAATTGAGAAGAATGCTGATTGTATTCAGTAATACAATGCTGTAACTGAAGAGCCACCCATGACAACTGGGATATATATATCCTTTTAGTTTTTTGGAGGGGATTTCTTTTGTCATTAAAATTTGCATTTTTTGAAATGTAAAAGTCTCATGTGAAGTAGGGATTGTTAAACTTGGGGTTTGAAAGTTATTTTTTCCTACCATATCTGTGCAATCTAAAAGTTAAATTACTCCTTTGCCCTTTTTCTCTCTTTTTTCTTTTGGTTTCTTTTCTTTGCTGAACAGCAGCAATTCCAAAAATACTATATACTGAAAGATTATATACTGGGTGGTAGGGTAAAGGCTATATATGAAATGCTGCTTTAATGAGCTTTAACAAAAAGGACAAATGTAAAATCAGATATCCATCACCTTTCCCCTCCCTCTTGATGTCTCTTACACTGTAGAAGATAAATTGCAGACACATCATAGATACTGAGGCAGCCCAAGTAAAATGTAGGCTGCTTTGCCCTTCTTTCAAGTTCCCATGATTGAACCTGGGAAAGACCTTTCTACAATCCTGTGATCAAATGCTGCCATTCAAACAAGAAAGGCTCAGAGAAATGGCAAAGAAATGGGGCTTTCACAGCTGCTCAGGACTGCTGACCAGCATAATGGCATTGTTGCTGTGACAAACAAATTAAAAAATCAAATAGAATCTTAGCCTTCTGCTTTCCCAGTGCTTTCAAGGCTGAACTGCTTTTCTCTGTGTTTTGCAGCACCATTGGAGAAGGGTGAGAAAGAGACTTCAAGTATGCAAGAGGCTCTTGGTATTGAAAACATATGGAAAAGGGAGAGAGGGGCTTCTGGTATTCAAAACATATGGAAACTGCTATTGTGATACACTCATCTTACTTTGTCAAGATGAACCTCAAAGGGAAATGTTCACACACTACTTCAGACACTTTATGTCACTTCATGCTCAGGGGGAAAGGCCTGCAGAAAGTCCTCAATGCTCCTCTGCTGCCAGGCACAGGTTTACTTTTGGAGGGAAGGAGGGAGACAGTGTGGTAGGAAGGTAAAACTACTAAGAGAGGACAGGTCCTGTGTAATTTTTCCCTTTATGTGTGTCTTTCCTCTCTCGTGACATCCCCTTTCTCACTACCAAATCCTTCCTAAAGGCATCAGCACCAACTTTTTTCCCAAAATGCTTAAGGACACACCAACAACCTGCAGGATATCTTCTGTTCAGACAAGTACTCAGAAGTTCAGATACGCATCCGCTCTTTCCAGCTACCAAATTTTTCACATGCTCTGCTGGTGAAAATGTCTTTGTAGAAAACACTCTGTACCAGCCCTGATGGGACAAACACAGCTGAGAGCCTCCATAAAGCTGTCTGCCACCCAAGGGCACTTCAAGGCACGTCTCCTGGATGTTTGTTGATTTACAGTGGTGTTCCAAAACATGTGAAAACTCAAGGCTCCAATTTTATTGGGACATCTGAAAAGTCCATTCCCAGAGGCTTCAACTTCTGGTTGAAATACAGATGCCCAAAGGATTGTGTCAAAAAATATCTATTTGCATATTGTTAAGCTTCAATAAAATTTTTTTGTTCAGCTTAGTTGGAATTTACAGGGTAAAGGTAAAGAAGATTGAAACTTCTGACATAAATTTCTCTACACTTTGAATTTAAAAGTGTTCAATGTGTAAGCAAGTGGAAAAGTGTGAGGGAGGGAGGAGGAAAGGAAGCATTTTTCTATGAAAGGCCTGAAAGGGAAATAATTTTCTTCAGTTAAAAAACATGAGATCATGTGAACCACTTGCTGGGTATTATTATTATTATTGAGCATAACTCTATGAGCTCAAGTGGTTAGTCTGTGCTCAGCCTTGCTCAAGTTGGTTTTTTAAATGACTTTTAAACTAGCTGGCTCAGGTGTGACAACACTATACTGCAGCAGTAGGGTCTGCAAAGCAGATGTACTCCATCATTTAAAGTGTCCTGAAGGGACTAATAAAGTAATGCAGGAGAGGAAGAAACAGGAGGAGTTGTGCCACCGCTGGCCACAGCTGATGCAAAAGCAGAATGCCTCCCTGAAATCTGAATCATGTACAAATAACTTTACAACGTTCCACATTGTTTCATGCTCTGATTTGCATGTTTTTATTTATTTGCATTGCTTTGTTTTAAACTGCCAGCCCTTTAGACCTAAACAATCTGAAATTCAAGCTGTGAATCTTTCTGGCTCATAAGTTTTGCCTGCCATAACACCTGCGCAACTCGTCTGTCTTGTCTTGGATTTTACAAGTGCATCCAAGGAACAGCACTGTCCCTGGACCAGAAACTTGTCGACACTTCTCCTGCTGATGTATGAGGCAAGACAGAATTCAGTGCACACACACTCAGCTGTGCTGGTTATGCAGCAGTAGCACACAGAAGGGACTTTTTTGTTCTTAAACAAATATATCCACCATTTCCCATAAAGGGAATGGATTTTATGAATTAGAAGATTTACATAGTCACTCCTAGCAGCAAAATATGCCCATGAGATAAAAGAAAAAAGAAAAGTATATATTGAAATTAATTTAGATAAACTGTGGCACAGTTCACTGCCAATAGATAATATGAATGAGAAAGGAATGCAGTTCTCTGTTTATGCTGCAGACTTTTAGAAATCTTAGGAAAGATATGACAGGTGCTACTGTAGCAGGAAGAAAAAAAAAGGAACAATCTTTTCTCATTTAAATGCCATATTGTTCTCTAACTTTCATTCTTATAAACCAAGTGGAAGATTTTATTCCAAACTGCAGTAATGCTATTTTATACATCATGACCTGAATTACTGTGATATCACAAACAAACTGATCTCATGCATTTTTTTTACCTCTAGTTACAAAGTAATACAAAAACCCCCAACCCTGTAAAAGACTCTCTCCTTTATTATACAGCTAGATTACAAAACTCAGTATTTGATCATATAGCTTTTTGAAATACAAAAAGATACAGTTCTTTTCCTAGGAACTTACAGACCAATACAAAATCAAATGAAACAAAACATAAATATGTAGCACTTCAGATTTTTGAGACTGTCCCCATCATCAACAACTTCATGTATTTTTGGAAAAGCAGGCTTTAGATTATGTCAGTATTCAGTCTTCTCTCACACAGCTATCCTCATGAGCTCAAATTCTATGGCTTAGCACTGATACATACCTCTTAATATCTTAAATTCAAATTGGCTCAGCCCTCCTTCCTCCAAGAAATTAGTGGGTACTAACTATTGGGGTTTACTGAGTAAACAAATTATTCTGTATCCTCCTAACCAAAGGGATTTCTTTTTGAACTAAATAAAAATGAGATAAAATCTTGAATAGATAAGAATTCTTATTTTTTGCTTTTTTAGGGAAATAACCCTTGCCTTTAAAGTATCTAAAGAACATACAATCTTTAAGATCAAGAAACCTAGGAAATTGGAGTGGATCTTTGCATCTATTTGCACATGACATGGAAATATGTGCTGTGAAACCAGAAGCACCTACAGCAATGTCAGCACAGTAAGGACAACTGAAGGTTACATAAACATAATTCTGAAAAATAAGAAAAAAAAAAGGAGCTAAAGATAGAGAACCGTGTCTTGTTCAGTGGTACAAAAGGACACACTTCACATTTCAAATTCTTAAGAATGTCACAAAGCAAAACAAGTACCATCTGATTTTAAAGGCTGTCTTTGGAAGGAAGGAAACTTTGAAAGTCCAAGGAACACTTGATTTCAGGTGAAGTCAAAAGCTATTGGAAATCTATTGCTGAAGAGTTGGTACATGTTGGATTAACTACAAATGGTGTTTGGCCAAGTACTGTAAGAAGGGTAAAGCCAGGAGCCTGTGCTGGTGGTGTTTGACAGCTGTGAGTCTAAAAGGGTGGGCAGAACATGGAGCAGCGATGAGGTTTTAGCCACATCACAGAAGCCTGCAGGAGCCACAAACCAAAGTCACCGAGATCTAAACAGAAAACTGCTTTCTAAGCAAAAGGTTTGGTATTTTCCAATAACTCAGTACTCATTCTGCAGTTTCTTGGTTATAAAGTCCATCTTTACGACCATGTTTTGCAAAGTTGGTGTGATCTTAAACACTATGTGATGTCTGAAAAATGAAACTATTTCCCTTAGGACACTCTCTTTTGAGAGCTGTACACACCACCCAGGCACCTCTTAGCATCCAACACGACGCAGGCAATAGGTCCATAGAGCCCATTCTGCATGGAATTGTTTGTCATAGAGACCTGAGCTTGGGACAGCACCCGGACATTCCTGAGGGCACGGGAAGCACAGGGGGCCAAAGCAGGATAGGGCTTATAGAGGCCTCATGGTCATCACCAAGGCTCAAGCACGAGTTAAAGATTTTAACTATTTGTTAGAAGAACAAACAGAAGTTAAAAGAATATTCAGGGGGTTCACAACATAAAAGAAATCTCTGCTAACAATGAGCTCAGCTTGTGTATTTATGGAGCACAGAAAGTGAAAGATGACAGCAATTCCATAAAAAATGACAGCCAGAAATTGGAAACAAGAAAAATAAATAGAAAATTTGTTAAACTGTTACTTTTTATGATGGTCTTTACAAGGATCATATTTTCTGATACAAGAAGGAAGACTTTATATGGTGCAGCCAGCAGATAACAATTAAAGTATTTACAAACTTAAATTCTTAGAATTCAGGTAGACAATATAAAAGATTCAGATAACATTAGTATCAGATACATGAAAGGAACTGAGAATACAAGTGAGAAGATTCAGGGATTTTTAGTAAAGAAAATTTTTGAGGATAATTATATGTAAAAGTTTAACTTTTTAAACTAGTTTCACTGACTATTACCAGTAGAAAATCTGGCAGAATCCCCTTTATTCTGAGTTCTCTGTAGCATTCAACAAATATTTTAAGATATCTAAAAACCAATACCTGGTTTATAGTTTTGCCTGCTGCTTTGTCTAGCTTAAAATGTGAAAAACATATACATATACAGCTATGCAAATGCCCCAAGAAGAAACTTTTGGAAGAGTTTTTCAGTGTTTTATCTATATAAATGAACAGAGAATTAAATAAAAAAAAGATAAAGCACCAAGAGACAAGGTCTAAAAAGCTATCAAACAAAACATTTTAAGTTCATTCACTCAGAAAAACAATTTACAGCATCACTAATGACAAACAAGATAGCATTTGTTCATATACTAAGAGAAAAACAGTGGAAAATGTGTTAATATCCAGTACACAGTTAACCCTCAACTGGAATACTGTTCCCTTATCACCATTTAAGGCACAATATTCTAGAAAACATGTTACTCTAAATAGAGTATTCCAAGTTCTAAGTCTACTTCTCTGAAGCAAAAGTTAACTATTTGAATTTACTCTCTGTGGTAGAAAAACATGAGAGACATCCTAAGAGAAATATTTAAACTAAGGAGAGAGGCAGAAAATATCAGTTGATTTTGGTGAAATGAGTCCATAAAAATGCAGTGCTTGGAACACTTACAAGAAGAAAAAAAAGAAGCATGCCCAGTAATGACTAAAGCAAGGTATGAGGTATTTGCAAATACATCTGTATTGCTGCAGATAATTTCTGATACTGACTTTTACTAGAGAAAAAACTCTTCAATAGAAATTATCTGCAGCAATACAGATGTTCACTTGTTACTTGTGGGGTTCTTAACATACACGAGGATAATAATTCCCTCTTCTTTCTTTTTGTCAGGCATCTGTAACTAAATTAACAATCAGAAAAGGAAGATTGTTGACCATGTAATGTAGCATTCATATGTCTCACTTGCTTTAAATTTTCTCTGAGAAAGTAACTGGCCCAATGTCCTCTGAAACTCAAAGTATCTACAAAGCAAATGAAATTTAGGAAGTATCACAACAACTAGAAAATTCTGTGAGGGAGTATAATGGACATATCAGCAGAGTATAAATACCATAATTGAAGCATGTTCCTGTGAAATTCCAGAGAGAAAAGTAAGAACTTGATAAATTTTTGCATTCATTCAGAAAGAGAAAATGAAGTTATCTAAAAACATCCAAGGATACCGGGACATGAACAAAAACTGTGTAAATATCATACCCTAAACTTGCCTATCCAAACTTGTTACTGAAAGATGAGCTAGAAAATTCTAATTTAATTCAGTGATTGAAAAATGTCAAAAATTATCAAGATTTCATATGAAGTCTCCTATTCACCAACAGAAATAGATGCAGTACAGAAAGACTGAGAGAGAGCAACCTTCTTATTAGCAGTGCTTTTCACATCTCGATGGAGATGTAGAGGGATACAGAATTCATTTGCTGACTTTCAGCATGGCTGTACAGGGCCTATACCATTAGTTTCACATGGGGCTGAATTCTCTATGGCATGAAAATATACCCACTAGGCCATGCTGGTCTATTTATCTCAGGAAAGCAGTGTTAATAAAGGGAAAACAAAAAACCTCTCACAAATAAAACCCAGTAAAATAATAACCACTCAGAGCTACTCAGAATATTTATGAAGTTGATATGGAATCTGCCAAGTATTGAGATTTTGCAGATTTCTGGAGATGACTATGCTTTCTCAGTCTGAAAGAAATTACTTTCTTTCAGAAAAGACATTTACTAATTATTTATGGGTCAACCAATTATTTTGTACTGTAAATCTAAGACTGAACATCATGAAATGCTTATTAGTTGAGCAAGCAAGAGAGTGGAGCAATTCCTTTTGGAATGGAATGAAGCCAAGGAGTTCAACGGAGAAGGCCCCTTAATGAGAATGATGCACTAACACAGACACAGTGATGCTCAATTTACCTAGGCACCATACAACTGACCATCAAAATGTTTCAAGACACAGAAAATAACTTTCACATTGTGACTGAGTTGAAGCAGAGGGGTCTGGAGCTACAAGTGCTCGGTTCTACAGTTTTTAAGAAACAACAGATAGTGATTGAAATTATACAGTCAAAGAAAGATGGATGTGGTTTTGCATTCAGAAGGTACAGAGTACAGTGCCTCCAAAGTGCCCTGTGTGTCCTCTTTTCCTTGCAGTTGTAACACTGCTTTCCTGCTGCATTGTTGGCCAGCTTAGATGTGTGACTCTTGGCTAGACTCAAACACTCAGGTTCATAACAGTTACTCTATTGTAATTTTTTTCTAACTTATAACAACAGTAAAAAAAAGCCCAAACCCCACAACAACAACAACAAAAAATTAAAAAAATCCAACTGTATTTACATCTCATTTAGGAAGAAAAAACTAGTTGAAAAAGAGCTCTGTATTCAAAATTAATGTTTGAGATAACTCTTAGGGAAGGTATAACTAAGTCATAGCCCATACTTCATCCTGACATGAAAGCCAGAGCCATGGTTGCCAAACTTTCTAATGGGCTGTTCAACATCATGTGAAAGCTACCTACTCCAGATCTTCCTTTTTGACTGGGTAACCAGGCAAAACTGCCCCTGTAGCACATGAGCATTTTATCCTCTAAACATGCCAATCTCATGAACATACGTCTCACAGAATGTATGGTGACACATCACCAGGATCACATCTCGGGGAACCCAGCAGGGAAAGACAGCATGGATGCAGGAGTGCTGCCAAAATGATTTGTCTGGTACATAATCCCACAGCCTCAGGCCAGTAGCAAATGGCCAACAGCCAGGCTGATTTCTTTCTTGATGGGCCTCCTGCAACATTAGAGCTTGGATGAGAGGTGTGGACAAAAATGCAAAAAAACCTTTCAGTTCACTGCTACGCCTGAAAGAAATCCATCTGAAAATCCAAAATCAATGTAATTTAACCCTTGGATTGATGAATTGATCCACTTTCCCTCTCAGCAAGATCAGGCCTTTGAGCAGCAGAGGTTAATAACAGATAGTGTTGCATATTTCCACTGATGTTTGCCAGTTCTTCGTTTTTTAACTGATATCCATAAAGAGGTCATAGCAATGAACTAGAGATGATTCACCTTCTATGGCAATTACTGAGATGCTGGGAGGATCATTTTCAGACTTTGTGATTTCCCAAGTACATTAAGAGACTTCATTTTCCTTCCTGTTTCATGCAAGTCACTTCTATCTTTGCTGAGGGGCTGAAATACAGGCTCATAGGACAGATGTAGAAACTGAGTTCAAGACTTAATAGGAATCCACAACAAGAAGAAACTAGGAGTGAATAATTTTTTGCACTGGATAAAATGTAAATGATCCCTTGAATAGATCCCACCGCTAACGTGATCATGTTTGTGCCCTGGCTTCTTAAGAAGAAGAGGAATGAATACAACAAATTTTTTAATTAAAGATTTAAAGAGTGCCCTATGCTAATAATAAGGTACAAACAGCCTCTTTTATGTGGACCAAATACCCTATGACAAGTTCTAATTACTTGTGTTCAGAGATACAAAATCCGCCTCCCAAAACTCAAAGACAAAATGGGATCTTACAGATACCTTGTGCATAGTTGAGTGAGTTCAGTTAATGGTTCAGTGACTTTTTCCCAAGCTGCATTATGCTATATCTGCATCTGAACAGTACTCAAGTAAATTAAAACCCTTAATAAAATCACTTCCCAAATAATCCTTGCAACTAAATGCCATCTGACAACAACAATCATGAGAGAAACACAGTAGACAATCTTTTCACATGGATATCTTTTCTTCTTCAAGGAGCTAATTCATGTCCTTAAAGAAAGCATCAAAAGTTATAGCCATTAAAATCCAATTTCAGTGTATCTCTTGAAACATGATAACAAGAAGTAAATAATCATGCTGTCTTATCAAGACCTCTATTTTGATTTCTGACATTGTTCATATTGAATACCCAGTACATTCCTGATAATTTAAAAATTTTAAAAAAGAAGAAAGAAAGGAAATTATTTTCATTTTATAGTTTTCATTCTTTCATTCAGCTTTCTCTCTCAAGCAGGCTCTGTAAGAATATTCTACTTTAATACTGGATCTAATGACGTGTCCTCTCAGAGACAACTGGGAATGTGACCATGGAGCACACAGGTTTATACTGACAAAGCCAGACTCACTGACTCCTTGCTATTCACACTCTTTCCATTGGGTGTTGCTATGATATTAAACAGATTACTGCTGGGACTCAAAGTGTGCACACAGAAAGGCAAGCCAAAGGTTAAAGTTCTCTGCCTATGTTGCTCAGCCCATTGTTCTACACAGCCCAAGTTTGTACTTGACAAAGTTGGTGGTGTAATTCATCAGCTGGTGCTGAAAAAAATTGTCAATGACTACTTTTGAAAAGGCAATCTTAAAATGGAGTCTGGCAGCTTGTACCAAAAACTTTATATTCTTTCATGAAGGTGATCTGACTAAAATTTATATGTACATTGCAGCATTCAATTACTGTACACTGTAGCTGTGCAGATGGCTTTCTTTTAATTAGAGTACTTAGTACATCTTCTGCATAAAGAACCAAGCAATGAATAAGAAGGAATTTAATGAAAGTAACCAAAAAAGGAAATAGTTTAAAGGAAGCGAGGGGGGGAAAAAAAAGGGAGATAACAACTTAGGACACAATTCTTGCAAGCATTTCCTGCTCATTTAATGCAGCCCTTCAGAAAACCCAGAGGAGAAATCCTTGCAAATTTGTGGCGTTGGAGAGGTCTTGTCAAGCAGCAAGTATCAAGCAACTGATCGCTAAACTTTGCAAAGCTGATAAACGCACAGATGATAGCTAAAGATTTGAAAAGCAAAATAATAGCTGGAACTTGGCTTTCAATGTGACACAGACACACACCAGTGAATATATTCTAAGGGTATTGTGAGAAAATGTCAAGACTTCATTAAGTTATGGCAAGAAAAAAATTATATAAAGTAACTCAAAATCTGAAATATCCTCCATAGTAACAGCTACTGCTGTTAATACTGGTAACAGTAGCTAGCAACACTAAGTGGTAACTGTGATGAATATAAAGCTTGAAATCCTGGATATTTTATAACCAATAATGAGGCAACTACGCTTACATTCTTATATAAGTTATACTCCTATTTTGTTAGAAAATCATAGGAATTTAGTTATGTCGCCTCAATACTAACTGGAAAAAAACCAACAAATAAACAATACAATATTCAAAAGCAAAAAGAACAATGAGAGAACACGAATTTTATATGTTCTTAAATTTGCTGCTGTCAGGCATAAATGCTTAAAGCAAACAAACCTGGGTAAGAAAAAGTTGCTATGGGTCATAAAAGATAGGTTTCAGCTAGGGAAGTAATACACCCTCTTAGCAGGGGCAGTAATTTAAGCCACTCTCAAAATAAATTCCAGTATATCTGTATTTTAAACTTTTCAGTGAATTTTAAATTTCACAATGATGGCTAGACTTACCTGGTAGACCAGGCGGGGTTTTCAGATATTTGCCATTAAAATGTTGAATTACTACTTCACATTTTTCTGTGGACTCCATTCTGGAAAAGAGAAGACAGTGGGATATGGGTAGAGGCAATATGTGTTACTAGACTGTTATGGAAGCACTCAGTCAGCAAAAAAAAGAAAGCTGAAGGAGAAAAAAAGGACAAGCACAGATGCTGAGAGAAATCTTCAAGGCTGTTGTTGCTGATTTCTGTAGAGAAACTGGTTGAGCCCATTAGGACAGAGTGTGGCTGTGGAGGAGGACCTGCCACCCTCCCCGCCTGCAGCTGCGCTCCCAGCTGTGTTTGAGGCACAGCCCTGTCAATGAACAGTCCCCTTCTGGCTCCAGGGCATTACCCTGAACAAGGACATCCTTTGTGGTCTCTCACGTGCTGCTTGAAAAAGCAAAGGACACGTTTCTATGCTCCTTGTGCACCCAAAATAACTTCAAATGGCTTAAAGAAATGAATTGCAGGATTTGGAGAAGAACACGGAGGATTAAACAACAATTATTAAGGATTACAGTGTTAAGAAAACAACCTGCAAAAACAGACTTCATAGTAAAACCAAGACAATGTATACATGACTATAACAACATAAAGCCGAATTCTGGGTGAAGGCAGTAATTTATGTGTAACACCAGCAAGGGAAATGCCTTACTGTTCATCTTCTGCGAATTCAGGATAACTTTCAGCATTGAGGCAGTAAAGCATTAACAGTGAATTAGTAAATGTATTTGTGAAGAATTTTTAGGAATACAAAGTTACTAGTCAAATCCCAAACCATGGTTATACCACATCTGGGAACTCACCATTGTTTCAGATCTTCTAAATTAACAGCACACAAGTCCGGAAAAAGAGTTAACTTTGCTACAGAGGGGGTTTAGAAACTTTGAAAAGAGGGAAAAGAGAAATGGAAAGGTAGTAGTTTCCTAGAAATGTTGTGTTTAAAAACCCATGTTCAATGCTCCTTCAATACACCAGTACCTACCTCCAGGTATTCTCCACAAAATAACTCTGCTGACATATATATTGCTTACTTCTCACCAGTCCAGATTATTTTAAAATTAATTTATGTGCTACCCTTCCTGTCACATGGTCTGAGAAAAGAGTGGTTCACATGCAGTAGCAGTTTGTCTCCCAGGATGCGATTTTGCCAGAGTCCAAAGGATCACTACACACCACCAGAAAAACCCAAAACCCTAAAAAACCCTGCTTGGCCATTTAATTCTTTGAGGAAGTCAGTCTATTGTCCAATTGTTTCAGGTGAAGTTATTAAAACTTTCCCCTTCCAGGTTGTACCACTGTGCATCATGTGGGCTGGGCTATTCTACAAGCACAAAGACAGTGACTTAGATTGTTCACTTTGGCTTCATTCAGATTTAACTAAGCGAATGTCTGCGCTGAGCCTTTAGAGACTCTTGTCTCTGAAAGAATAAATGCAATAAAAGTCTGTTTTCTGTAGCTGCAGGCACTTGGTGTCAAACCATGTTATGTTGCACCACACAGCAGTGACAATTTCATTTTAATACATGGGGCACATTTTAACAAGCCAAAGCAATCCCTGCAAAGAAGGCAATATATAAGCTGCTAAATGAAAGAGACTCAGTGCACTTCATGCGTTTTATGTGGGAAGAGAATAAAAGTGAAACCCACAGTGTTCTGGGATAAAAAGCCCATCATTCCAATAGCACTCTGAAAAAGAATGTGCACATTTTCCTCTCAAGTTTCACAATTAACGGCTCTCGAATGCCATTGCTGGCTATCTGTAATCTGGCACACGCTTCGCTTGAAACCGACACTGGCATTATCGACTCAGCCTGAAAAGGCAGCACAATAGACAAAGCCCTCTATACATGTTCTCCTCAGACGTGTTGCTGAGTAACAACTGCATCCATCCATCCTTTGCCCACCCCACCTGAGCCCTCCTGTGCTTCCTGCAGCTTCTGCCTGTGGGGCTGGCCTTTCCCCACAGCCTGGGCAGAGGCTGCCCAGGCAGCCACCCACTCATCAGGAAGGCATCCTCCCCAGGGCCACCAAAACACGAATTACAATTGTATACCCCTTTCCTTGGAAATAACCCTTTCAATCTGAGTTCTTAAGGATGATTAGCTCACTGACTGACTGGGAGAAATTAGGGGTACAGAGCAACCAGATATATTAGCAAAATAGTCTAATTCATGCCATAACAAGCCCCTGGTTTTAGTTTAGTCAAAATTCTGACCAATATCAACCACTTAGGTGTCAATGCCCATGGCAGCCACCCACACATGAGTTGAACCTATCCACACACATTGATTCACACATTAGTCCTCTTCTTGTTTTATCCATAAAGACGAGCAGTATCTGGGCAGAGGCCCCAAAAATACACTTTCTTTAGGTCCACATTAATAAATTCCTCCTACTTTTCCTTCAGAAAGCAGCAGCACTCTTTTATTGTAGAATGTGCTTTAAATTATTCTTCTTATATAAGCTAGCAGTGTTTCAAAATGTTGCTTGAGACTGGTATTTGATAAAAATATCATTAATGGAATTGTTATATGTTAAAAGGTTTTCCATAAAAGAATGTCAGCTGAGCACAGGTAAACTTGGGAAAAGAACACACTTAAATACATTTTTAATATTGGCATTACTTTCATAATTGATAGAACAAAAATATGACAAAATATAATATTCTGCACGAAAGATAAAGATCCTAGATGCTTGAATACCTTCTACTGACAGATACAGATATTCAACACTCCTGTTGGAAAGGGAAGAAAAACAGCTTCTCATGATAATAGAAATTTGGTTCTGATTAGATCATCTGTGAAGTATCACTTCCAAATTCATTTCAACTCTATATTTTTTTGGTGTTGATCCTAAGAGGATCTAAGATAATAAATCATGTTTAAATGCAATTTGGAGATAACTACAATGCATCTGAATATTATTTTGAGCCAGCAAATGCACTGCAGAAAAAAAATAATTATCAAAGCTATAGGCTTTTATAATTTTTTTAAAGGCACAGATAATGATATAAACCCAAAGGGATTAATAAAATCATGGTATTTTATTTTTACCTGTGTCTATATATCTCCCAGTTCTGGAAACTATGTTGTAGGGTTCACAAATACAAAATTAGTAATAAGACTGTCTATATTTTATCCAATTTGAAAAGAAGTAATTTTTAAAAAAAAACCTGAAGAATTTTTTTGATTTTTTATGTGTAGTTTGTAAACTAAAGACATTTCAATAGGAAAAGTAAAAGAAAAAAATCCAAGTAAAGCCAAAACAGTGGGTGCTTAAAAAGGCATCAGAACCAAATAATTTGATGTGCACATCTTGCTATTGAATATTTACTTCATATAATTTTAAAACTTAATATTATTCTATTATAAAAAATTAATATAAAATTTATATTATATGTCTCTACAGACCACAATGGAACCAAAATAGTCATTATGTGTTATTAGAAGTAATCGGGAAGGTTTAACATGAAATGAAAAAGAGAGAGAAGAGACAAGATGAGAAGAGAAAGGAAAAATTATTTTGAACACCTCCTAAAGCTCTTATACATGCTTTTTCTAAAGATTGATGCAGTGTCAAGAAAAGAAACAACTTAATACAATTTTTATATAGGGAATAACATGGTGATTACATAATTATTGCCTGAGAAATATTCAGTACCATGTAATTACCACTTAGTGGAAAAGTGTGGGTTTGGTTTACATATATCCTATAGTCACTTTGCTTAATAATAATAACGTAAACGATAATCAGGACTATATTTTTTTTACATACAGAGTAAATATTCAGAGATGAAATTGTTACTACCACATTTATGTTATGATCAACATATGAATATTGTTTACATTTACAAGGGCAGGAATTACAAATCTTCCCTTACTATTTAAGGCATTTTGCAAAGATGGAAGCAGGTAGGTTGTAACAGTATAATACAGTGAGGGGAGCCCAAGGAATAGAGACCATAGCTAGAATACACACCAAAGAACTGGATTTCTTTAGCATATCATGCAGATGAGTAGAGGGGCATAGGTACCTTTGTAGGGAGAATAAACTAGGGAGGAAGGACTTCTTTACTCTTCCTAAAAAACTTGTGACAGATTAATTCAAAAGAGAAATTAGGCAGAATCATTTAACTGTAAGGAAGATAATCCATTGGCAAACACTAGATAGAAAAAGGGTGGTCCTTTTTTCTGGCTGATGTCTTTGAATAATTTTTGAAAGTCTCATTTTAGTAAGACATGAGCATTATCCCAATATTAGGCAATGGGTAGTATTTCAACTACCTATGATATAAAAGATGTGAAGCAAAATGATCTTCAGGTCTCAAATACTCTAAAGCTACAAGATAGTTTTGATTAGCATGAGGTTTCCTTTGTTTGTCGTTCTTCCATGGAAACACATTCACTAGTTTTTTTAATTTATTTTGCTACTTTAATTCCAGGCATTCTAAGACCCTGATATGGCTGCAGCCTGTGATTTCCTCCTCCCCTGTAACAGATTTAGGTATCTTATCTCCCCAAATTTTCAGTCTGTAAGAGATTGCTTCAAGATGTTTGTGTTTTTTGGTTTGAATCCATTTTCTGTTGGGAAAAAAGCTATTCCTTTTGCCACTCACAGCCTAAGAAGACATTTATTTTGACAAGTTCTCCTCATCGCTCACAAATTATATCTTTTCCCAACATGTCTTGCCTGTATTTTCTTCAGCTGTCTGCTTGAACAACAGGAGGTTGTTTGCTTGCTCAGATAAATATAAAAAATCTACAGAAATCACTCTTATCCTTTCCTCTCAAGATGTGGTTCATTCTATACCTTGCAGCATCACTCATTATACTAAGGTGAGCTGCCTGAGTATGTCTGCCCTACAGTATCTGTATTTACAGTGCTCTCCATAGAGAAACCTCTTTGGATCAGAAGAAATAGCTTCATTACACCTACATTATCCTGAAAACCTCTGAAAGATGCAAGGCTCCATTTAAGGAAAAAAAACCCACAGAAATTAAAGGCTCATCTCTCTCGTTTTACTCCAGTGGAAACTGGAGCATAACCATTTCTACTGAAATCCATGCAAAGCTTCTATAAATAGAATAATGGTCCTGTGATGGTTAAAAATCTTGTTTCCTAGTTTTTGTTGCTCCCTTTCAGTTGCTGAGTTGAATATTATTTCCAAAGACTGAATTTAAGACACATAAAATGCAGACAAGCAGGAGCTTAGTTTAGTAAAAAAGATAGGCAGGCAAAGAAAAGCAACCCATTAGAAGCTTTTCCAGAAGAATAAGGTTGGGAAAAGATGAGGATGAAGCCCAAACTCCCAACAGCAGAGCGTTTAAATGCCTCACTACAGCCCCTTCCAGCTAGGTCACAAAGGAACAGAAGCATCTCTGTGATGTGTACCTTTGCTCTAAGGTGACAGCTAATTGAGAATCTCTTGACTTTGGTCATTTGCTGGGAACAGCATCATAACATTCTTTTATGACCATTTGTGTTGTACAAATTTCCTCATGTTACTGGAAAAGGATAGTATGAACACACAGTCATTTCCACCTAGACCTAGGTTGATTTATGCTACTGTCTTCACAGTCTCAGGTTAAGTATTATACTGGTGCCCGCCAGCAGTGCAATACTTGACTGTCTGACTGTCAGCATTTCCATCATAAATTTCTGTTTTCAGAAGCTTATGACTTCGTTGTAAAATGTCGCTTGGGGGAGGAATCTTGCAAGGTCGTTTTAAGTTACAAGACAGCAAACAAAATAAAAAAGTTCGTGGTTTCCAACTCTTTCTTTGCACTTCATCATTTAGAAGGACCTATAAAATGCTTGTTCTGCTGTTCACCTGAGTGTGACAAACCTGTGTATGGTATTATTAATACTACTATCTCTTTAGGGAAGATACTTAAATAATACTTGAATGGTATTTTATTGTGGAGTTATAAAAAGCAATTTTATTTCATTGATTCAGTGGCACCAGTTAAGTCTCTCCCCAAGGTATATACCAATATCTCTTTGCTCCCTTTTCCAAAGCCCAAGGAGTTCTTCAATTAAACTCATGGTACCTCAGGCTTGGATTATGCAAATTGCTCAGCCAAATTATCTGATGGCTCCCAACTTTCCAGCTTCCTCCCTCATCACTCTTCAGAGCTGCATATTCATTTTCATCTTATGGAGTCCCACTGATATTTGTCTAGGGATCCTGACCCATTTGTCCTTCCCCGGAGTTTGCTTCTCCCTGAAAGTGTGGATCCATGCCTGTCAATTTTCTAAGGGATGTACAAAGTCTGCCAAAATTTTTCCAGGTTGTAACAGCAGATGGAAATATGAGGGTCTCAGACACACATCCCCACACAGACCTCCCCATCACCCTGAAGTGTTGCTCTGAGGCTTTTCCAGAGAGGCCTTTCAATGGAAATGTATCACTGCAGGCACTGGAATATTTTACAGATATCACACAAAGTCTTTGGAGCATGTTTGGGATTTCCAGTTTCACCTGAGGTATTAAATTATAAAGTATTTTCCTGGGTAAGATACAGGATGTGACCGATCATTCCTCTCACTGAAAGTAGGAATGATCCTTAAAATATCTAAGTCTGTACTACCATCCCAGATGACAGATTTATTCAAGCTAAATTATAGCACCTTTTCAATCACCTTCAATTAAACCCTTGAACAAGGAAGAACAAAGCACTTTTACTTTTCACAAATGCATCCCCAAACTGCCTGAATGTTCTCTATCCCCTGGTGCTGCTGACACTTCTATGTCTCCAAAGTAGCAACATCACTGATCCTCAGAAATCTCTCTCTAAATATTCCTCCTTTTATTTAGCAAAACAGCACCACTGCTTTGCTGCCACTGTGATTCTTTCATTCCTTTATGTTCTCGCACCTTAACATCTGGAACTCATCCTTTACAGGCCTGTGGAAAGCCAGGTCCTCCAGCACATACAGTTACATCTTTATAAGTAGCAACACTTCTTCAGGATGAAGATAAATATTTCCCTCCATGCTCTCAATACCTTCCCCTATCCAGTAATTGCCACCTTCCTTGAAGATCTTCTTACTATGTGTGTTCTGCTTTTCACTCATACCATCAGCAACACTAATAATGTTGTTTGCCAAACTCGTAAGATATCAACTTTAAAATTACACCTTGAAATAAGTCTTCAAATCCAGTTTCTGCGGATTTCTTTCTTTTTTTTGTTCTTTTTGTTGTTTTGTTTTATTTTGTATTGTTCTGTTCAGTTTCATCTTGCTGATTTTTTTTTTTAAGGATGAAGGACCATGATTTTGTTCTAAGCTCTGAAGAATACACTTAGACTTTTAAAATAAAAGATCAACTGCTGAAATTATTAGATGATTCCCAGCAACAAGTATTTAAGAGAAACATCTACAAATTTGAGTGGGGTGATCCAATTCTGTGCAAGGGCATCACAGTGTCATTCCCTCTTTTAACAGGCAATCTTACAACAGACTGAACTCAAAGCTTCACATCCAAAGAAGTGCCTCCTTTTTTTCCAATATCCTCCTTCTAGTAAGCATTTCTCCCCCGCTCCTATTTATTCTCATTTCTCTCTCTGCTCTAGGACAGGCTGCATTTAGTCTCAGCTTCTGCTTGCTGGTGTCAACAGAAACGCCCCTGCCAAAAGACCACGGCAGTGTGAGCTCTGTGGAACGCCAGCTCCCACAGAGAGTCTGAGGGCAGGTAATATAGCCTTGAAGTAAAAAGCATGGGCCAAGGGTCAGGCAGAGGCAGATGTGCAGAGTTTATAGCATGGATTGGCTTTTATGAAGCCACAGTCAAAGTCTAAAGTTTCCCTTCTCTGGCCCCTTGCTCATAACTTTCCTCCCCAAAATCTCCCCTGGGGTGTACCCAGCCACAGTTGGCTCAGGCCACAGTGAAATGCTCTGGAAAGATTCAGGAAAATCTGTTCAGTTGCTTTTGAAGGATGCAAAATAGAGGAAATTGTTTCATGGCTTAACTTTCACTCAGAGCTAGTTTTGTACGCACATACTCTAAGGGAAGCTGTTTATGTCACCAGACATAACTAAGATAATTTTGATCCAAGAACATTTGAAGTTCTCCAGATTATAAATGATTAAGTAGCCACCTGCAGTACTATAAAACTGCTAATCATACCCATTTAGAAGAAAAATCTGACAATAGCTGCCTACCTTCAGTCTTTACTTCTGATTGCTTTTTGAATGACTGTACTTATTTTGAGATTGACTATTTCCATGACTGGGCAGACTCAGAAAGTGACTTTCAATCACCATAAAATTTAATTAATAACTTTGTAACATCACATTTCAAAATTGTTGGACGCTGCATCATTTCAGCATATGCAAATATAACTTTTTCTCTAGTTCTTCTGCAGCTCTGTTTAGAGCTATGCTAAGCATCATGGCACATTCCACAGGCATGCAAGATATACTGTGATAAAAGGTCTCAGGTCAGGATAGCCAGGATCCTCACCTGGGATGCGGATCTGAACTTCTAAAATCTTATTCGGACTGAAAATCCAGCTTCTATCCCCCACCTGCATTGGTACCCACTAAACATGTGCTCACACCATAGGTGCGCTAGAATGAAACCTTCAAGACTACAAGCAAAGCTAAACAAATTAACAACACGTTTGGTTTGACATATAGGAAAATGATACCAGATAGCACTTCTTTACAAAAAGAAAGTCAGCTGGTCATGTAATTAAATATTGTATTGATAATTCTGCAAAGACAAGAGTCAGCATTCAACTATGGTTCTAAATTCCTGGATTAACTTTAGCCTCATTCAAATCAGTGGGAGACTTTGATGGAGTGAAGGTTTTACCCCACTGTCGTTAGCATGGTGAATTACACAACCTACAAGTCAGATCATTACAGGGTTCCTGAAATATGTCCCACAATTAAATACATTTTCACAAAGTAAGTCAATTTTCAAAAATGTGGGTTTATCCATGACTTAGACTAATCTATATTAAGTGAGCTAGAAAAATTCATGTTATTATCTGCAAGAATGCACAAGGAACAGTGGGCCATCTTTCACCATAAATGTTTTACCTTTTCCCATTTGAATTCAGACAATATTACCTTAACATTTTTTTGGGCATGATGACCTTTCACTTCAAGGGCAGCAGTAACACTACAATGTCACTTTTCTTGAAAGCTAACTTTTCATCACACAGTACTTCATCTCACTCAGTGGTATTATGACACTAACAGAAGTGCCATGATATACCAAGATGTGATGGATTTCAGAGAAATCTGCAAGATGAAGAAGACATTTTGCCTCCTCTACAAAGCACAATGTTATGAATATTCTGTAGAAACAATGATCTGGGATTTTTTTTCCCCTTTTATTTTGAAGCAGAAGACTGATTTGCAGCAGAATTGCAAATTTCTCTTCTTATTTGTATTTTCAATACCTTTCTATATATAGCACTCTATTTCTTGGCTTTTGAAAAGAAAACTATTTGATTTGAGAATATTTCAAGCTGAAGAGAATCTATGTAAATATTCACTGAGAGTAAATATGGAGCCCTGTCTATCTGTACTAACAATGAAATACATGGTAATAATATGTTGCCCATTCTGTCTAAAATGTCTGACTACTCCATCAGGGCTTGTTCTATGCAAATATTTCCTCTTAAGCTCTTTTCATAGCTGCAGTTCAAGGAATCTGCAGCTTTCAAGGAAGACACATTTCTTCAGTTACAGTTCCTTCCCTTTGCTCTTCCAGTTGCTAAGTTTACTTTCTCCAGTTGCAAAATCTTTGTCAAATATTTAAACAGTTTCATAGAATGGTTTGGGTTGAAAGGGACCTTAACGACTACCTAGTCTCTCTCCAGGCTTTTTACAGGACTCCTTCAGGTACTGAAAAACTGCTTTAAGTTCACTCCAGGACCTCCTAAGCATACGTCTTGATTTCTTTACCAAGTGTGTGCTTTTTGCTGTAGGACATTTATTATTACCCGAGGTTGATCCTGAATGGACAGCTTGCTATTCCTAGCCATTTTTATTTACATATACCTGCGCAGAATTAACTGTTTTTTAGAGCAATGAAACGAACATCCTCCTGCACTGGCACTTCTTGGTGGAAAGAATGGATACAATCTGATAAAGGTGCCGCTCTGCATCTTCCATAGCTGTGAGACTTTAGATTTACAGAACAGACAGCATTTGCAAAGGACTAAAGACAAAAAAAAATGTGCATAAGTCAAAGTAAGAGCAAAGGTTTCACCTGGCAAAGCCGACTCCTCTGCTGACTCCATTCGCATCTCTTAATATTCTGGTGGAAATGACATGTCCAAAGGGTTTCAGCATATTCTCCAGTTCCTGCTCATCCATGGACACAGGTAAATTTGAGATGTATAGATTTGTGGGATCTTGCTCTTGTTGCTGTGACAAAATAAGAGAAATATCCTCAGTTAGGCTTAACACAATAGAATAGCTTATGGCTTATAAAATAAGGGCTACTGAAAATAGGACCAAGCCAAGCACTCATATCTGCATTAGAAGAAAAGCTGGGTAATTTCTTCATGATGGCAATATATTTGCCAAATTTCTGCAAACTCTCATGCATGTGCTTAATTCTGTGCGTGATTGCTCTTATTGAAGTCAGTGACACTATTCACTTGTAGAAAATTACTCTCATGCACAAGTGTTCTTGGATTTGTGTCCTTATTTAGCAAAGAGATTGTGAAGAAAATGTGATTTCCACAAATGTGCTAATGTTAACATAAATAAAGAACAAAAATTCAACATATATTTTAATCAGATGTGCTTTCCAGCCTGAACACTTCCCATTCAGCCTGTTCATCATGAAAAAGGTTGGTTGAAAACACAGAACACTTTTCATAGTATCTTTTCCCGTTCTTTCCCCATCAAAAATGTCTTTCTTAATAATAAGCAACAAGATTTAACTGGGCTGGGGGCAGGAGGGGGAGTTCTGCAGTTCAGCCTATGGTCCTGGGGAGATAGGTCACATGTTTATTCTGAAACGAAATCAAAAGTCTTATAAAACAAAGCCTGTAGCATGAATAATTGAAAAAACAAATTTGAGAGCAGCTTTCTTGTTCTATTTCAGATCTTTAGGCTAAACTTTCCATAAACCACTCCAACTCCTATTCTTGCTTGCTGAACTACTGCAAAGAAACATGAAAGAGACATAGATGCCATATGTAAAGTAAGTATATTAAAGCAGTAAAAAACCTCATGTCTACAGACAACTAGGTCTTGATTGCATTAAATCAATTTAGTTATGCCCTTGCAAATTTTCATGGCTCTGTCCATTTTTACTGATACAAGCTTTACATAATGTCTGATCACCTGCCAGTACAAGCCTGACTGGGATCAGGCATTACTACATAATTTCAGCTAATGTTAAATAACCAAAAATATAAGATGCAATCATTATACTGTGCAGTAATCCAGGTAACACCTTCTCTGAGATAGTTCTCTGAGACAGAGTTTTTAATTCTTTTTATTACACATTTTAATGGGCAGAATTAATTTGCACTTGTTCAACATTGAGTTGACAACAGCAATGCCCTTTTTTTGCTGAGTTGTCCTAAAATCAGATTAATAACCCTGCAGCAGCACTGCAACCTTGCACTATTATGAAATTACACACAGTCCTGCAGCCATCTGCCCTGGTTTAACTAAACTAGTTTCAAATTACACTCCATTAAAATCAGTGAGAATGTGCCTTGTCAAACACAATCATGTGTTCTGTTTCGAGAAGATGTATGAAGACAGGACAGAACAAAGATGTCTGCTCCATCACTGCCTTGTACATTCAAGGCCTCGATATTGGAAAGAGAAATTTCTTCAAGCTGTGATTCACACACACCATCTTTGCAGGGACAAGAATGACTTTTGCCTTGCAAATCTAATGTAGCTAAATACCAGAATCAGAAACTGAAGGAAGTTTTTAGCTTGCCTTACCCCATGCTCAAGGGAAACTTTAGCCCTTTTGGATGAGACAAAAAACTGCAAATGGATACCCCAAAAGGTCAAAAATCAGGAGATATGTAATACTGTTGTACTGTTTAATGTGGGTTCTGATCACAGGGCTACGGATGCTTGCCTTTGGACATACTGGATAATGACCATTGCATTCCAGCCTTGCATCTCTAGACTCACTACCCCACAAAACAACACTACTGTGCATGATGAATTCTTCCCTGTTTTACAAAGCATAAATAAAAGACCAAAGTAGGCATGCTTTCAAGCTTCTGTCCTTAAAAATATACCCAGTTATTACCATGTCTTACAGTAAGGGGCAGAAGAGAGAAGAGGAATACCACACACACAAATACTGAGCTTACTGCAAATTCAACTGAAGTTACAAACCTCAAATCTAGAAAAACCTTCTTTCCCTTTCCAGTCATCTTTCCCTGCAGTCGTCTTCCTTCCTCTCACATCAATTTACATTTATACACATCCAAGAGCTAGTTCCTCTCCAGTAACCAAAAGATGCTAGTGAGGGGTCAGAACTGCTACAGTACCGACAATGGAAGGGAAATCATGCAAACAGTCCTGGACGGGAGGTAGACAAGAGAAGAAAAGGAATATGAGCTTCACATCACACTTCTGGCTTTGGGAAAAGCAAGGAGAGAAGAATTCAAACCATTTTATTTCTTTCCCTCTCTTTTTTTTTTCTTTGAATTTTTCATCTTTTCTGTATGCAAACTATTTAAGTTTTATTGATTGGTACTTCCCCCGTTATCCACCCACCACACCCTGAAGCCACACAAAAAAATGAAAGATGTAAAAATTTGGAAGCATCTTCATTGTTACTAAGTACTTTGAAAGAGTGAGCAGTAGAGGCAGGTAAAGCAGAGGCATTCAAGAAGCAAATCGAAGCAGAAAGTTTTGCAATTCCAATTGGCACAGTTCTTCAGACATAATTACATTATTATGCAAACCTCTACCTATTCATTGGTTAAGGGCTTTGATTAATCCACCAATCAATGCTCAAGGACTAACATCACTTGCTAATATTTAGAAAAAAATATGCTGATGAAATCCCTGTAGCCAAAGACCAGACTAATGTGGAAAAGTGGAGTTATGCATCAATAACTTCATGACAGCCTCTGCTTTCACTGAAGGAACTCAGTCCCGCAGCACATTAAAATGAGAACTCTTCCTTTGACTACTCAGTTTTCAAGCTGAGGCAAACAAATAAAATAAATAAGAACCGTTGCCAATGTGTCTCACTTCTGAACCAGGAACACATAAGCCTTTTAACTGTGCTAGAGATAAAATGTTGCTATTTTAAATATCCGTGGAAAGTTAGCTACACTCTGAGAATGAATGAAAGACTCGCAGACCAGAGTCACTCTTTCACAGGGATTTGCCAAGACTATCTTTTATCAATGTGATAAATAAATGTTGCAAACAGAGAGAGACAGATGAGGCCACTCATGCCAGCTCCAAAACATAACAGTGTTTTCTAAGAAAGGAAAAAATTCACATTATTTTTCCTTACTATACAAATAAAGCATTTAGAAAATACCCCTTTACCTTACAGAGAAATATCACCCCACAGAAGCCATATACCACACAACCAACTGAAACAAGACGAAATGCCTCCACAGTAATAGAGTGGGAGCTGAGCAGGGTTTACAGGGGTGGTGTGGAACCCAGCTGCCCTATCACTGTGCAGCCAGACCCCACTGTCACCTACTCTCAGGAATCCCTGTTTCTCAGGCTTGGTCCCACTCCCAGCCTCTGGCACTGAGGCTCCTTGTGATCTTTTTCAGTTGTGCAGAGATAGATCTCTGATGTTCAGCATGGAGGTGCTGACACATGACTCATTTTGCCCAAGCCTTTTCATCTGAGATTCCACAAGCTCCCATGTGAGATATTCTCTTCTCCATCCCAGTGCCACTACTGAGCTTTTCACTGATAAAGGTAAGTGTCCTGATGTTCAAAATGTGCCTATTTGTTGACAAGATAAGCCTAACCAGAACCATAAGTACGAGCACCCTGTGAACTACTTGCCTTTCATAATCCTAAGAGCTGACAGCTCAGTTTCTGCCTTCAGTGAAGGAACAGCTCCCGAGGTTGCAGGACTGATGGCAATGTTAGTGTCTGGATCAGGCTTCCTGTGGTTCATTTAATTGTCTCCAAGACTTCACTAGACATTAAAAAAATGCTACTTCCCATCTTGGGCCACTAAAATTCCTTTTATTATTGTCTCCAGTTCCAAAATGCATTGACTGACCAGTCATCAATAAGAGAGGTGAAAGTCTTTGGTTTGATACTGAAAGTCACTTCAGAACTGCATCTTCCTCCTATGCCCCTATATCGTCTGGGCAGGAACCAAAAGGGTGGGTGGCAGAAAGCCACACACCCACCACAAACAACTCCAACAGCACCGTGACTTGGATGCCCTGCAGCTGGAGACTCAGAGCCAGCGTAGTGGGGCCACCAGCCAAGCAGATCCTGGGCTTTGCTAGCGATTTTATAGAATCCTAGAATCCCTAAGGTTGGAAGAGACCTTCAAGATCAAGTCCAATCATTAACCTAACACTGCCAGGTCCACCACTAAACCATGTCTCTAAGCACCACATCTACATGTTTCTTAAAAACTTCCAGGGACTTCCATTCTACCACCTCTCCAGACAGCCTGTTCCAATCCTTGACCACAGTGAAGAAATTCACCCCTCCTGACCACACAAGAGACAAAACACTGGCCCTGTACTGTGGGGGGGCGACACACCTATTGATACAGTCTTCCCAAAGCACACCTGTCCCTTGGGCCTAATCCCCCAGGAGCGAGAAGGACCTCCCCAGGGGGACCAGGGCCAGCCACTGCAGCTGAGTGCTGTCCTGGAGGCTCACAGGAGCAGGGGGTTGCTGGGAGGAGTGGAGGGCTCTCTGCAGTGTAGCAGCACAGTTCCTCTGCCTTTCCCAGGCCCCGTGCCAAACACGGATAAATAATGGGTACTACACCAGGCCAAGTTGCTGTTTCATGAAGAGAGTGGTGAAGCAACAGTGTAGCCTGCTGTGTGTGCCAGCTGCAGAAGAACCATGCTCAAGACATGCAAACTTGCAAGGGCAGTCTCAAGGCACGATCAAAAGCCTGCTCCTGGCTATCCTCACAGATGTTCATTTTAGCCATGATCTCCCATTTGACAGGCCAAAGATTTTCCATGTACAGTTTGCACTTGCACTGCAGCCCCAAAGAAGCAGGGATAAACTTATCCTGTCAGTCCCAACCCTGTGAAATCCTGGCACAGCCTCATATCTTAGGTGAAGGGCATTCTGGGATCCTGGTGTGTGCCAGTCTGTGTGAGTACACTGAGTGCCAGAGAATCAGCCAACAGCAACAACAACAGAAGAAATTCAGTCAATTTAAGCTCCTCACCACAGAAGTGCATGGCTTTTTGCAACTCCCTTTGCTCTCAATGCAACCATTAGTTTCACCATTACTGTATGAATATAATACCTCAGCTCCTCTGGCCCTTGCATTCCAGGGACTTCACCTGCATGCGTATGTTGCAGTTGAGCCACTGCACCTAGAACTGCACCTAGAAAGGCTTAAAATGGTGAAGACTTGATTTTTTTTAATTATAATTTGAAAAACATTTCCAATCTTAAAATTGGAGGGTTTAAAATTGTAAATACTGCAAACTAAGAGTAGGTCAAGCCCATGTTTTTTATTAGCTCAGACCAATTCCAGCGGTCAGCAGACAAGGCGTCCCGCTGCAAGGCTCTGGAGTTCAGCAGTCAGGAGTAGTTGTACCGGGGAAGGAGCCAGAAATTTTGTCACTGCCTTTTAGTAAGAACTGGGCCAGTCACTCAGCTCCCAAAGCCTGTGCCAAGATGCAAAATAAGTTTATAATGCAGAGGTTTTGCCATGCACTACACCAACAGCATTTCAAACAGAAAAAAACCCCCAAAACACCAAAACAAACCATAGCAGAGGGTGTGCTGCAACTCCAAGTTTGCTGTTTGCTTTGCTGGGCCCTCCCAGACACTTTTGAAAGGAAGGACAACATTCAGATGGGATTTTCCCTCCCATCTTGAGATAATCTTTGGAAGCAACGCATGAAAAGCTAAAAGAACAATTCCTGCTTGTGCGAGCTAAGGCTGAGCCTCTTTACACAGTACATTTAGTAATGCATTCTTTAAAGACACGTGTAGGGAGGGGCAGACAGCTTTTGGCAATGTTATTTTTTTCCCAAAAGGAGCTCAAACCTCTTCTAATCTGTGATCTCAGTAGAACTGGAAACTGTGTGTTTGGTTTATCTGGAAACCTTATGTACCAATTCCTTTTATTGAACCTAATTTATTTCTCCTTAGAGCAGCTTGCTCTAGGAAACTAAGCTCTGATTATGAGTTCAAATGATTTCTTTTTTCCATCTTCCAAACTTATTCTGGGAATTTAACTTTGTATGTGGATCGATATGAGATCCTGAACTCCTCTTTTAAAGGAGATAATCAATATTTATACTAATAGATCATATGCTTTTCTTGTCTTTAATAAATTGAGACTTCATAATATTAATTTTGACACAGGTCAATATTACAGCTCACCCTTAGAAACACAGTTTTCTTTAGATGCAGGTTCTCCTCAATCAGTATTTTCCCCAAATTAGTTCATCTCTGCCTTAAGGCTACTGCCCAGATCTTCAGCCTATGGATTGAACTCCTTGTCCCCTTTAAAAATTCGGGCTAAATTTCTGTCTCCTCTTAAGATAAAAACAGTCATTTTAAAAGAAAAAGCCATTTCTGTGGAACCATATATATGAAACCAGATCACGTATATGGAAACATTTATGTGCCATTTCATACTTTTTCCAGTGTTTGCTCACTGTTTTGAAAATTGCAGTTGTATGGTAGCATCAGTCTCATCTTCAGTTAATTAAATTATTTCTAAACCGGATTCTTTACAGCCACTAAGCTTAACTGAAATTTAGAGAAAGCATGTAATACTTTCCCTCAGTAGATTCACATTCAATAACTCTTCTTGTTGTTCTGTTTTGTAATATTTACATTTTTAGTACTGCAAATCGTGAGAACTGTTCAGGACATCTAAAAGAGACATTTATTTGAAAGTTGATTTTATGGGCATTTGGTTGGAGTCACACACCAAAATTCTGAATGAAAATACTTTCCCCCTAGTTTTCTATTGCTACTCCATTTGTTCCTGCTGCTTTTCCACATTAATGTGGCATATTTTTTCACATGTGCAAAAGATGCCTAGTTTCAAACAGAGTCAGGTACTGAATTTATAATCCTAGTGTGTAACTTCAGCTCTAATACCTAACGTCTTCAAGGAACATTCAGAGAGGTTCTCTCTTCACTGACCTATCCAGGCATGGCAGGATGCTCCCAACTTACTTAATCACTGTTAGATAGGATGAATATGGGCTAGTAATGTGAAAGTTGGAAGAAAGTCACCCCAAACTCCACCACCTTCTGGTATCAGAAAAGTGACAGGAGGAGCTCCTTTTCCTTTTTCTCAGTGAGGATGGTGTAGTGGTTGGAGATGAAGATCTTGCTCATGTATGTTCATGTGGTGCCTTTCCAATCAATGAAGATACACTGATATGAATTAGGTGACAGTAGTCTGCTTTCAAAGATTTTTTACATTACTTATTTGTTTTATAAAAAGAAGGAAAAAACAAACTCTCATGAAACCTTTGCTATAGCAATGGTCCAGATGATGCTGCCTTCCAGATTTGTCAATGACATATTTTGAGCCATCATTGCAGTAACACGAGGTGAACAACATGAATGAAGTGCAGTGGCCAGAGTTCCCTTTGACTTTTTCCTTGCTTATTTGCTTTCCTTTGTGTGGGCACATTTTTAACAATGTAGACAGCTAAATCAATGGCCAGTTAACTATTGATCCCAGACTAGTTTCACTGTTGTTGAGCACCACACCAAAAGGCTTACAATGCTGTATAGAAAGCCTAAATTCACAAGGATTTTATTAGTGCACAGTGTATTAATAATTTAACAGATACAGTTGAAGGAAACTGCTAAAAGTAATGAAGGCCTCCTTATCAAGAGTATTTCCGAAGCTCTTTCATGGAATCTTGGAATTGCTTAAGTTGGAAAAGACCTTTGTGACGTCTGAGATCACCCCTTAAACCAGCACTGCCAAACCTGTCATTAAATCATGTCCCTACCTGCCACACGTACTTGTCTTTTAAATCCCTCCAGAGATGGTGACTCCATCACTTCCCTGGGCAGCCTGTTCCTACGGCTGGCAATCCTTATGGTGAAAATTTTTTTCCTAATAATCAATCTGAACCTCCTCTGGCTCCCCAGCAGCAACTTGAGGAAATTTTCTCTTGTCCTACCACTTGTTTCCTGCGAGACTGACCCCCGCCTGGCTACAACCTCCTTT
>VXBB01023731.1:686581-736408 GCA_013399915.1 Illadopsis cleaveri
AGCACTGCCAAACCTGTCATTAAATCATGTCCCTACCTGCCACACGTACTTGTCTTTTAAATCCCTCCAGAGATGGTGACTCCATCACTTCCCTGGGCAGCCTGTTCCTACGGCTGGCAATCCTTATGGTGAAAATTTTTTTCCTAATAATCAATCTGAACCTCCTCTGGCTCCCCAGCAGCAACTTGAGGAAATTTTTCTCTTGTCCTACCACTTGTTTCCTGCGAGACTGACCCCCGCCTGGCTGCAACCTCCTTTAAAGTAGTTGTAGAGCATGATAAGGTCTCCATGGAGCCTCCTTTTCTCCAGGCTGAATAATCCCTGCTCCTTTAGTTGATCATCATAGGACTTGTACTCCAGAACCTTCACCATGGCCCTTCTCTGGACATGCTCCAGTCCCTCAGTGTCTTTCTTGCAGTGAGGGGCCCAAAACTGAACACAGAATTTGAGGTGTGGCCTCACCAGTGCCAACTACAGGGGGACAATCACTGCCCTGGTCCTGCTGGCCACACTACTGCTGATCCAGGCCAGGATGCCATGGGCCTGCTCGGCCATCTGAGCACACCCTGGGTCATGTTCAGCTGGATGTCAAACAGCACCCCCAGGTCCTTTTCCACCAGGCAGATTTCCAGCTACTCTTCTCCAAGCCTGCAGAGTACAGTGGGGTTGTTGTGACCCAAGAACATCACCTTGTTGAACCTCACACAAGTGGCCTTTTCCCATCATTCCAGCCTGTCCAGATCCCTTTGTAAAGCCTCCCTATGCTTCAGCAGATGAACACTCTTGCCCAGCTTAAGATCATCTGCAAACTGACTGAGGGTGCACTCGATCCCCTCATCCAGATCACTGATAAAGAAATTAAACAGGCCTGGCGCCAACACTGATCCCTGGGGAACACCACTTGTGACCAGCTGCCAGCCTGGATGGCATTCCGTTCACCACATTTCCCTGTTCCTGGCCATCCAGACAGTTTTTATTGAGTGAAAACACATGCATCCAAGCCATGGGCAGCCGGTTTCTTACAGAGGATGCTGTGGGAAATGGTGTCAAAGGCTGCAGTAAAGTCTAGGTAAACAGCATCCACAGTCTTTTGCTCACCTACTAAGTGTCACTTTGTCATAGGAGGAGATCAGGTTGGTCAAGCAGGACCTTCCTTTCACAAACCCATCCTGACTGGGCCTGATGCCCTGGCTATCCTGGATGTGCTGCGTGATTGTGCTCAAGATGATCTGCTCCATAACCTTCCCTGGCACCAAGGTCAGGCTGACAGACCTGCAGTTCCCCAGATATCTTGTCCCTAGAGATGGGTGTCACATTTGCTAACTTCCAGTCAACCACAACCTTCCTGCTAGGAAATGATTGAAAATGGCTCAGCACTATGTCAGCTCTCTCAGTATCCTTGGGTGNGCCAGGATGCCATGGGCCTGCTTGGCCATCTGAGCACACCCTGGCTCATGTTCAGCTGGATGTCAAACAACACCCCCAGGTCCTTTTCCACCAGGCAGATTTCCAGCCACTCTTCTCCAAGCCTGCAGAGTACAGTGGGGTTGTTGTGACCCAAGAACATCACCTTGTTGAACCTCACACAAGTGGCCTTTTCCCATCATTCCAGCCTGTCCAGATCCCTTTGTAAAGCCTCCCTATGCTTCAGCAGATGAACACTCTTGCCCAGCTTAAGATCATCTGCAAACTGACTGAGGGTGCACTCGATCCCCTCATCCAGATCACTGATAAAGAAATTAAACAGGCCNCATCCAGACCACTGATAAAGAAATTAAACAGGCCTGGCGCCAACACTGATCCCTGGGGAACACCACTTGTGACCAGCTGCCAGCCTGGATGGCATTCCGTTCACCACATTTCCCTGTTCCTGGCCATCCAGACAGTTTTTATTGAGTGAAAACACATGCATCCAAGCCATGAGCAGCCGGTTTCTCACAGAGGATGCTGTGGGAAATGGTGTCAAAGGCTGCAGTAAAGTCTAGGTAAACAGCATCCACAGTCTTTTGCTCACCTACTAAGTGTCACTTTGTCATAGGAGGAGATCAGGTTGGTCAAGCAGGACCTTCCTTTCACAAACCCATCCTGACTGGGCCTGATGCCCTGGCTATCCTGGATGTGCTGTGTGATTGTGCTCGAGATGATCTGCTCCATAACCTTCCCTGGCACCAAGGTCAGGCTGACAGACCTGCAGTTCCCCAGATATCTTGTCCCTAGAGATGGGTGTCACATTTGCTAACTTCCAGTCAACCATAACCTTCCTGCTAGGAAATGATTGAAAATGGCTCAGCACTATGTCAGCTCTCTCAGTATCCTTGGGTGGATCCTATCTGCCCCAACTTGTATAACAGGGCACTAACCATTTCCCCTGGGAATACATGGGCTTCATTCTGATCCTATCCCCATCTTTCAGCTCACCTGAACAACTGCTGGTATTATTATTAAGGACTGAGACAAAGAAGGCATTAGGTACATCAGCCTTTTCCTCATTCTTGATCACTGTTTTCTTTACCTCGAATAATGTATGGAAATTTTCCTTAGCTCTCCTTTTATTGCTGATGTATTTATAGAAGCAATTTTTATTTTCTTTCATGGCAGTAGCCAGATTACCTTCTAGTTGGCATTCCCAACATATTTTTCAGGGAAGAAGCTCACATTATTACATGACCATTCTCAGGTGCTTCTGAGGTTTCTAACACATCAATAACCCCTGCGTTCTTGCTCCTGCATGGATCTCCATCCCCTTCTCCACTGAGAGAGGAGATCTCTCTAGCACACTGTCCCTCTAACATTGGTATGATGCCCCCAGGCTTATCACTACTGACCCTGGCTTTAGGCCTTTTCCACTTCAAATTTTTTTGCATTAGGCATTGTTGGAAGCATGAACTATCTCCACAACCAAGACTATCTAAACATGGATGGTTTCACAGGGAAAATACTGAAGAACAGAGGACATTTGGTTATTCAAAGCAGCTTATTTTGTCTTAGGTACCTTCAAAAGAATCTCTGTGTTGTTTGATGGTCTTCCAAAGGCTCCGATACACAAAGATTTAACATTCTGAGATGTTAAACCTCACACCCTGACAGATCAACTTCACAGTAGTCACTGTGCCTTTTCAGACTCAGTGCTGACCACATGTTTCATAAATTATCTTTCTTGTGTGCCTAGTCCTACTTGATGTTTACACTACGATGGTTCAAACTTTATTAACAAGATGGTGTTTCCAAAGAGTCACAGGAGATCTGGCCCCAGAATAATTATGCAACCACTACACAGCAATAATTAAGCTAAATCCATCAAACATTATAAATACAGCTAAAACTAAACCTGCAGTATCCTTTTTCTGTATAAACTTGATTGTCACTAAGTCATGTCAAAAGTCTGTTAACAAAGAGGTCACTTGCTGGAAAGACACAGAAGTTCTGCACACGAACACAGAAAACACTCCAAAGTCCTATTCTGAAGAAAAGCATTTTCCCCAATGATTTTCAAAAGTATTTTATTGCTATTTGCATAAGCAAACTTAAGCATTTCTGAACTTTATAATGACCCAAGAAGAGAACTCCTGCCATTTGAAATCCTTTTCCTGGGATCACATAATCAGAAAAGAGAGATGTGACTTAAGCACCCAGCATTACCATGCCATCACTGAAGCGCTCTTTGCAGTTACTTCTTAAACAAGGCACAGGCTAAAATTTGCTCTACCAAACTTTGTTCAAAAATTGCAAACAAGCAAATTCCTAAACCCCATGACCTATGAAAAGCAAAACATATTGTAGGAAATTATTTGTCACAAATACCTGTATCAGCTCCACAGTGGAGTATTATTTATAAGTACGGTTTTAATTAAAACCATGAACTTTAAAAAAGTTCACAGTTTATATATGCCCAGGATTTCTTCTCTCTGTGCAAACCATCAGAGTGCTGTGTCTGCTGTGTAAGCTGGACTCAACTTTCTTTTAATTAAGTTTGTTCATGGACAGCACAGCATTTGCTAAAGCTAAATATTGCCAGAACTGAATTGTTATTGGTCTGTCCAGCACAGAGCTGCTGCAGAACCTTCCATCATGCAATTCACCTGCCAATGGTGATTTGATTTGCCCTTTGTCTTCTGTGGGAAATAGGGGCTTGAGTCACTATCCTTGCTGCCTTCAGATTCTGTAAGATACATGGTACCTCTCACTTCCACAGGATACAGTTGTAACCAGAACTATCAAAGACTGACACAAAAACCTCTTATTCATACTTTTGCTATTACAGGGTGAGACTATTAAAACTCCTTACTTAGACCCCCTAGAAACAAATTTCCAGCTTCCAACTTGTACAGTACAGTGCAACCAAAAAGGCAGATCAACTCAGAAAAAAATCATTGTGTCATTCTAGCTTTGAATATGTTCAGTTGTCCCCATATTCTCTTTTCACACTGTTTTAGTGACTTGTTTGCTATTTTTATTGCTGCGAAGTAAGAATCAGTTCAGTATCTCAGATGATCTGATGGCTGTCTATAGCAATTTCTGAAAATGCTACGCTAACCCCTACCCATGAACCTGAAATCAGAAACTCACTCATAACCTCTGAAAGCAAAAGGCTAATTTGCCAGATGATCTGCAATCTAAGTCGAATATTTTATCTGTTTATTTTGAATTGTCATTGATGGTGTGTTGGTGAACTTATGACAGTTTCCTATTGCCCATTGGACAAAATTGCCTCAAGTATGTTTGTTTCCTTTATGCTATACTAGGCTAATGACATGCTGATTGATGTGTATTTTGCAGGATTCTCTTACTGATATTTAAACATGAGTCAAGTCCTTTGTCCCCAAAGAGAGTTACTGAATCTTGCAATTTAACTCTGCTCTTCACTTTCTCCCAGAACTGTGTTTTACATGATACTGTCCAACAGAAAGGATGTGTTTGTGATGTGCAACAGAGAGCAAAGAGGTCACAGAAGAGGTTACAGGCTTTGCAGAGGACATAGCATGAAATCAGGCCACAGTATAAACTTTCCATTATCAATAGGGGGGAAAGAAAACTAATTCGACCTAAATTTCCGTATACACTAAATCAATGGCAGCAAATTAACAGCTTAATTTCAAGTGCTTGTAAAAAAAAGAACTTGGAAGTATGCACTAAAACATCCCATTTTAGATTCTTGTGATTATTATTTGTAATTTTGGAAAACACAATACAGCAAATAATAAGGATTTAGTAGCACTCCTTACTTCAGTTCTTCAAAAAATATCTGCAGTGCCAGTGACACTAATCAGCTGAAATGCTTATTTCTTTATGTATGTAAAATGCTCAGTGAAAAAAAATTCTGATTGCAATAATATATGAAAAAGAAATTCACAATTATTTTTGTTCTACTTCAAATCATACTTCCAAACACCTGACATAAACACCAAGCATTTCAAGATGAAATTCTTGTTATGTTGAGGTAATATAACTCATACATGAATTCTGCAGTTCTACTTTGAATAAGCTGAAATATCAGAGTTATGACAACCAATACTCAAAAGCTGGCTTTGTGCACACAGCAATGCAGATTCTAGAGTAAATGGTTAAAATTATTACAGAATTTCTAGATCTTCCTTTTTTAGTCTACATTTGTCAAGATGCCAGCTCTCAAGAGTGGTGAGTCCTGGAGCTGACTGGTTTGTTCTACTTCCTTACCTCAAAGTTTGAAGCAGAATGTCTATGTTCTCACAACGGTAACATTAGACCAAAAGGATTGCAAATGGCAGTGGAAACAAATGGTTTTCTCCCTAATCTGTCTCAGGATACAATACCACTTGCTCAGTGCAGAGGTCAGAGCGCAATGTCATTGTAGAGGACAAAACTGGGTTCCTCAAACTGTAGATAAAAAGCGTTTAGATCAACCTGTGCATTAGCCCCTCCTGTGTAACTTCTTGGAGACTGTAGCAGATGTTAGAGCAGAGGTTGGATGCTCCTTCCTCAGCAAAAGAAGCAATGGGACTTCTTAAACAACAGAAGCATGGCAAACAAAGGTGAGGGCCTTGCTCTTTGATCTTCCAGTGGCTATAGATGGCATAATGGAGCAGCAGAGCCACAAATTACAGGTGTGTTTGTGCACACATAACCTGTACTTGGCCACGGTGGCTTTATGACTTTCAGTACACTATTTTTAGCAACTGTTCTTTCCAAGGACAGAGGATTTGCTCTGCTATGGCCTGCTCCTTCTCTAACTGAATGCTACAGAAAAATTCTCTTTGGTTTAGTTGGCAGCATCAGGATCTGTGCTTGGAAAATACTTTCAGAACTGCATTCAGTTGCAAATAGCCCAGTGAATGCATTTCTTCTGATGATTATCACACAATTCTTGTTTTCCTTTAATATTTCATTTCAAAGCTGCCAAAAATATAAAGACAAAACAGATTTGCACATGGGGTTAAATTAGTATCAATGTTGCATTCACCTGTAGATAGTAGGAATTTGTGTTGCTCTAGATTTTGGGCTAAGACTGAGGAATCTAAGGAAACTCAGATTTCTTCGTTTAAACTTTAAAGACTTAACATTTAACTGTCTACACTTGGACTGGAAAAAGACCATAGCTATTAACAGTAGTAAATTATCAGCACTGGGACAGCATTAAAAGCTTTTAAGAGGACTTTTTGGGACAGTAAAAGGCTTTTTAATATTTGACCTACTGACCCAAAGGTGAATTCAAGCAGTGCACAGCTCCCATGTGATTGCCTGTGAAGAAACAGAAGGCTTTCTTTTGTCATGTTTTGTGTTACTTCCTATAAACCGTAAATGAAGTCAGAATTTTCTAGTCTGGGAATTCCTGTTGGGATAAAGGTTGAGGCCTACTAAGCCTGAGTGCATACAAACTGCTAGAGAACAGTTATTCATCTTGATGCACATGCCAGAAATAGAAACCTACTAGTCCTTGAGGATGCATCAATTTTCAGGGAGTCTGGATATCTTAACTACTACAGAAACATAAGGAAAAAAAAATCTACATAGACGCTACTTAAGGAAACCAAAATCCATCATAAAACACTGCCTTGACAGCTTTATTTTGAGAAATCTGTATTTAACACAGGCAAAAATACCATTTCCATTTAAGATCAGGCACAGCTCACAAAATATACACTACAGAAATACTTGTACTGTATCTAAATGCATCAGATATAAAAAGGCAACCAAGTCATGTTTCAAATGTGACAAGGGATGGTTATCACTCAGAAGTACGACAGACGCAACACTACCACATTTCCCCTGTTTGGGGGGGAATTTCCAAAGCTGAGTCAGCACGTCCCAGCAGAGGGTTAGCAAGAAGGCCTTGAAATAATCAGTTTCCACTCCAACAGATGAAAATGGGGAAATATTACAAGTAAGGGAGGAAAATGAAACTTTTATTTATTTAAAACATACTAAAATAGAACAAAAGGCAGGGTTGAATTTCTGTGATTAACACTGCTGAATTCCCTTGCATGATACAATCCTGGACTGCTGAGCTGTCTGTGCTTTCCTCAGCACCCATCAGAGTAGGTCTTGCTCTGGGTGATGAGATTGCCCTGATAAATGAAGTTGAGACTAGGGGCCAACATCAGGAAAGAAACATGCAAGGGTTAATGATGGGGTTAAAATCCTGCCTCTTTGCCAAATTGAGCAGGCATGGATGGTCCCATGGTTTCCAGGCTGGAGTCTCAGCAGCTGGCACTGTCCATCTAGATTTTTCCTGCCAGGGAAGTCCGCTGCTCCACAGCTGCAGTCAATGTCAAAAAGCAGAGCCCAGACAGCAGGTAGCTGAAGGGGGGACTGGGTTGTGTGGGACCACTTCCCTTCCTGCTCTGCCCTCAGCTAACCTGGGGCTGTGACCAGCTCCAAGGCAACTGCAGAGGCTACAACTAATGAACGGGGAAAGCACAGCAATGACAGGAAACAAATCAATAAACCATGGTGGCCAGGGAAGAGGGGCTAGGTGTCTGTAGTTCCTCACAGCCTGCTTGGGAGAATAAGATAAGTGTCAAAGCTTACCTTCCCTGACACAGAAACCAACTACCACTAGGGAAGGAAGCATTATTTAAGGATATAGTATACTTTGTGTAGGCAGAAAATAGGGATCTGAGTAGTTCAGTGTATTACCTAGAGGTCTGAGGAAAGTCAGGAGGGAGTAGTAAGCACTCCTATATCTCTACAATACTGGGAGAGAAAGAAGGGATAGAGAAAGCAGTACAAGAACCATGCTTCTCCTCTTGCCATTTGATGAAAGCAGAGAGGAGAGGGGATTTTATTGTATTTTTCCATCTACAAAGAACATAGTGCAAGGTGGCAGTGGGGGGGAAGCAGTGAACCAAAAAGTAGTCTGTGAACTCTCTTACACCCAAAAATCAAGGTAAGCACAAGTTCTTAAAGAGTTTTCCTACAAACCGTTCATTATTTCCTTCCACATTTCATATCAGCTAGAAAAATGCTGTTTTCTCAGCAATGAACACTGACTCAAGTTTTCCAAGCCAATGAATGTTTCCAGTTGCATATTCACAGAGAAAAAGACAAAGTTAACAATTATCTGCAGAAGGAAGCAGAAAATCACTCTGAAATTAGAATAGGTATAGCAAGGCGGACAATGTGGCTAGTTCTATCCACTTATGAAAGGCCAAGATAGAATTGTAAAGCAAATTTTGTTGAGCCATGAGGAGCCATAACCTGGTCCTACTGTGGAGAGAAAAAAGAATTTCCCTCTGCTAAAGAGACTGGTGTGAAAGGGCACATGTGCTGTTCTTGTGGCAGAAACAGAGTTTTGAGAAAGCCATTAAGCAAAGATATCTGGCAACTAACACAAAATAACAGATTCCATAGTCAGCTGGTCAGCTGGTGAGATGGATCAGGACTGCGCTGGCTGGACAGGGGCTGTGCAGCACAGGGCTGCTCAGGGTGGGAGGGACAAGCTCAGAGCTCATGCAGTTCATTGCCTTTGTAACCCTGAGACCAGGAGGCAAACCTTACAAGGATAGCACAAGAGGATACAACAAAACAGTATAGAAGAGATTGAAAGATACTACAGGTAGAATTCAAACAGAGCACAATACTTGAGCCTGAGTACACATGACCACAGTCCCTGCAAGAAGGAGAAACGGAAGAAGGAAACGGTCCAAGCCCTGTAATTCCATCTTTCCTTTTATTTCCAGAAATCTGGACTTGGCTGGCTGTGACTGCTCACACGTCAATGACTTGCTACCTTGTACTACACTGGCCTGTGAGAAAATGCACTAGCATCCCAACATTAAGCTCTCTGAGGTTTGTGCACATCTGTTCTTATGTCTAAACAGTATTTCAGCTGTGGGTAAGGTGTATATGTATATATGTGAGTGTCTGTGTGTGTGTATATGCATGGGAATCATGGAATGGCCTGGGTTGGAAGGAACCTTAGAGGTCTGCTAGTTACAACCCCCCTACAGTGGGCAGGACACCTTCCACTAGATCAGGTTCCTAAGAGCTCCATCCAACCTGGTCTTGAACACTCCCAGGGATAGGGTATCCACAGCTTCTCTGGGCAGCCTGTTCCTGTGCCTTGCCACTCTCATGGTGAAAAATATCTTCCTAATATCTAATCAAAATCTACCCTCTCTCAGATTTAAGCGATTTACCTTTGTCCTATCACTACATGCTCTTGTAAATAGCCTCTCTCCATCAATGATGGAATAATGTGTTTGACTACATAAGTATAGTGCTATATTATATACATAAAAACAAAATACACACTTAAAAGTGCATTCCAGTTTACATATGCTTTCAGTTTTGAAGATCTGGCTAAACAGATGCCTATGTGTAAAAACATGTAAGACTACATCCAGACTTCCAAAAAAGAGATGCACATTTGCAATTATACATCATATGTGTAAGTGATTGTATATGAAAAGTAGGTATACTCATACATAGTCACTTAATGTGCTTAGCTGGTGGTCTGCTTGTGTGTGACTAAATATAGCTGCATGTAATAGTGTTTTACATTTACTTGTATATGTGTATAAACTGTTCATATAAAAAGTGATGGCTGCATCAATCCAACAAATGAAGAATGTTATTATTCTCTTTCTCACTTATAAATCATACGCAACTTGAAGAATTTCTGCAGTAATAAAATTCTGAGATAAGATGTACAGGCATTGCTTGAGTCCCAGACTGGAACGGAATTACAGTTTGGCATTTTGGACGTAGTGGATGGCTGGAAATTAAAGACAAAGAGGAATCTGCTGCAGGGTATAGAGGGAGTAGTGTGGTCTCCTCCTAGGATGCTGAAAGCTGGACCTGGTTCTTATGTTGGTCTTTAAATGATCTGAGTCTCAGGACAAGGCAGAATGGGTTCAAACTGAAAGAGGATAGAGGTTTAGATTAGATACCAGGAAGAATATCAGAATTCTTTACTGTGAGGGTGGTGAGGCACTGGAAGAGGTTGCCCAGAGAAGTTCTGGATGCCCCATTCCTGGCAGTGTTCAAGGCCAGGCTGGAGTCCAGAGGGGAGTTCCGAGCAATCTGGTCTAGTGGGAGGTGTCCCTGCACATAGGCAGGAGGGTTGGAACTAGATGATGTTTAAGGTCCCTTCCAACCCAAAACATTCTATGATTCTATGACTTTATTCCAGATTCAGAATCCTTTTTTATAATGAAAAAGACATCATCAGAGAAGAGAACTTGAACGACTGAACACTTTAGGCTTCTGGATTACCTTTCTTAGGAGTTGTATTCGCAACTTGTTTTCAGAACAGTTTTAGTGAAAAGGAAAGCTGAAGGCTTAAAAGTGGAACATCTTAAACTCTTAGCTCTCTAATATTACACCACTAGTGCAAAGAACTAGAATGAGAGGGAGCCATTTTATTACGTAAATTAGGAGTGCCTTGTCTGAGGTGCACTTGTTATGCCAGTGCCTATTCTTGCTGATATTGATATCATCAGCTGATGACATAAATAAAAAAACAAACCAAAACAAAACAACCTCAACCATTTTTTGTGGAGGTAAAATGCAGTTGTTCCTCAAGGAGGTAAGATGGAAAAGATACCTGTGAAATTCCAGCGTTTGTTTGTGAGGTTCCCATCATGACTGGAGCAATTCTTGGTGGCACATGGTAAAATATACTGCTGTGGGTGTGTGAGCTTTCTTTACTAGCTGTGTAAACACTTTAAACCGAAGGGACCAAGTCTGATACTATGCAGTCCTGAGAAATCTGTGTTCAGCTCAACTTTGTCAACAGATCAAGCTAACGTTACATGTATTCTGTGAACCACTTAAAAATAAAAAAACCCAAATCACAACCCCCCTCCACATCTATGTGCTAAATATGGAGTTGGTCATAAACCCCTGAATCTACCAAAAATACCCTTAAAAATGCTCAGATTCTCCAAGAGAAAAATAAATATCCATTGGATCCCACTGAGTAATGTGTCAGTCTGATGTTGACTCAGTTGTGGACCTGCAGATCAGTGACTGCCAGACAGATTGCACATCCAGCAGCCTCAGGATGGGATCTGACACTCAGAGGTTTCCCAGCCTTTCCACGCCAGGGAGCGGATGAGGCTGGCTCTGCTGGGAAAAGCATCAACAACCTCTGCAGCTTGTTTGTTTTTTATGGGAAATAGTTTCGAGTTACATGACCCTGTTTTTAAAGACCAATCAACTTAACCTGTTAGGCTGCCTTTCACAGGTTCTTGAGAAATTACATTGTTTCAAAAGATCAAGCAATTCCCTGAGAAAGTGAACAGCTAAGAAGCAGAGCTATTTGCATTTACTGTGCTATTAATTTTAGGACTTTAGTTCAAAATAGTCAAGTATGAGAAAAAAAAATTCAAGGTAGTCAAACCACAGGTCATGCAGTGAAACAAGAAGAAAAAACAAGTTTCTGCCACTTGTGATACACCTAGAAAATTGTGTTGTTCCGTCCCAGTGTTGCTAATCCCCATGTAAGTAACAAATTTCCCCACTTTTAAATTCTGCTAAACCTGCTATCCATTCTACAAGCTCAAAAATTAACATGAAGAAAAAGAAATACTATTCAGAGACAAAGCCCACTTGAAACCAAGGCCTGGAGTACTCTGGGACAATTAAAGTGCAGCCTGGGTATATTAATCACAATCTTCTGGCCCATTTCCAAATTGGGCAATTACAATCTGCCTACCTCAAATTCTCCCCAGAGTTTCAAATGCAAGAGTTATTTGTGATTTCCTTCCTATAAGAAGTGTTGTTTAGCACAGTCAGTAAAGACTGGTTTCATTCAAGTGATGGGTGAATAACCCACATTGACTATAGAAAATGTGTAAAAGCACTTTAGGATCCTTCAGGAAGAAGGACACTTATTACATGGTCATTTCATAGTGCTTTTATTATTATAAGAGGAAGTACTCCTATCCAGATATTTCTTTACAGGCCTCTAAGTAAGCAAGTAGTTCAGAGTTTAGACTTGTTTTTCTAAAATTAAATTATGGTAGATTTTTTTTTGTTGTTGTTAATTGAAGATGATAGATTTGAAATGCAAGCACCGTATCACAAAGACAGTTTAGGAACACATGCACAACTTCTACTTTGAAAACTATTCAGACAATTTCTGAGCCAAAAAAGATTAATGATTTATTATGGGGCTCATTAATCAAAAATTGTGTGTGCATGTTTTTTAAAGGACCAATTCCACTGTTCAAGTCAATTAGGTCCTCTAAAGCTATTACATTGGGAAGGAGCCACAATATTACCGAGACTTCCTGCAATATTGTTGAGACTTCCCCAAGTGTATTTAGAGTATAAAATAAATGCTATTATTCAGGAGATACTGAATTGCTAAGCTTCTTAAATTTGTACAATTGGGAACTTGAAGTACATTAAAATGCTGAAACTCATTAAGAGCCCTTTTCACAGCTGCAAAATCGTTGGCATTCACAGCACCGTGCAGAACAATAAAACACTCCCTACACCTCTGAACAGGGTGACTTCCGTTCCTCCAGCTCTGCTTTAATGAATCACTGAGGCAGAACTGGTATCTAACCTCTCCGTCAACCTCTTTCATTGAAAGTAAGAAACAAAAAGCCACAATAACACTAATATCCTGAACAGAAAAGAAAAATGTACAAGCATACTGTACTAACCCTCCCCCAGCACAAAAACCTCAGCTATCGCTGCATCTTTGTTAGAATGTAATTCAATTTTCTCCATCAACAAGAAACAAACCATCTTCAGAGGCAGAAAACAATCCATGCTTTTCTCTCAAGCCACCCACCAAACCATGCCAAGTAGACTTTGTTTGCTTGGGTGTCACTTTCCTGAACCCAAAGCACAAGACTCAGCATTTGGGTGGGTGTTTTCACTAACACTAGCTGGATAAAGTCACTCTCCATGCCAAAATGTCCTCCTGCCTTGATCACTGGAGGGCTGAATTTTGTGACCACAGAGGGGTACCAGAACAAACAGCCCAAGTCCTCAGGAAACTTGTGGACATCCCATAACTGTTTCTGACACATTCTCCAGCAGATGCATGGTGCTGGTCCCGATGATCAGAAGATAGTGTCGTTCTGAGATTCAACAAAATTCCATCTTTCTCCAACTATATCAAGGTAACCAGTGCCCAACCCTTCCCAGCCACTTTGCACATCAAGTGATTGCAAGTAGCACTTAAAACCAATCCCTCCCTTTGATCTGGGAATTCTGTCTTCTCCTCAGCCAGGAGGGTCACAACTTCGCCTCTCATATCTACAGGTCTCACCAAACCCAGGGCAAAGAAACCCAAGTCTTATCAACACTAGTGTGCATAAGTCTGATTTCTTCAGCTGAAGCATTTGTTTTTAAGTAAATTTCCATTGGGCCACCTACTGAGCTCCTTTCAGTATTTGAAAAACAGAAGAAAAAAAAAGTCAGCAACCAACCAAAAATTAACTGTTAGTGAGAACTATGGAAATAGTGGCTACTCTAGACATTTCACAAGATTCATCATAATCTTGGACAAAACTGAAAGAAACAGTCTTGGGACTTTTATTTAGCTCATTAAATTCTTTGTGCAAACTCTATCTGTTTACTTCAAACTATTCTCCAAAGCAACAAATGGATTGTCTCCCTGAGAGAGGGAAATTGTTCCCTTTTCTCTTTTAAACATTTTTGAAAGGAATGGAGCAAAGTACAATGACAAACTGGTGAAAAGATTATCTATTTCAGAAGTGGGTTTAAAAGATTCAACAAGAGATATTCACAATAATGATCACAGAATTAATTACAGAAAAAGAGGGGGTAGGGTTCTGTGTGGGAGTTCCTGTCTACATCAAACAAACTCAAAGAAAGCAACATTACGAAGGAAGATTACAGTATGACAAAAACAAGGCAAGTGGTTAAAACAAAAGATGCTTTGATAGTGTACAAGCTGAGATGGTTTTGTTACCGACAACAAAAAAATGTAGTTTTCAAAACTCAGCTGAAGAGTACTACCCTAGCCCTACAGTTCTTGACAAAACACACCACCACTGGCAATAGTTCTGGCTGCACATGTTCAGCTGGGAATACCTAATGCATGCCAAGTGAGGAGAGCAAGAACACTTGCCTGCTGACTGCCACAGGAGCACACAGAGGTATACGTGTATACTGTATATCCCCTCCAGGATCACATTCCTCAACTGCTTCCGGGCCACAGAGACTTGGGGCCAGGCTCTGCTGGTGCTTGGCCATCAGCACTGAGGGCAAAGGAGGCATCTGCCTCCATGTTAAATGCTGCAAGATACATAGCAGTGGCAAATGCCAACTTTTTCCTGAAAACAAACCCAGTAAGTAAAGGGCTGTACCAGTTTCATCTGGCCAGTTGTTTGGGGAACTGATTGATACTTGCATGGAGACAATAAAAAGAAGGAAAGGATACCTGTAAGCTTTTCAAAACATAAATGATAGCCAGTTTTTCCATCTGAACAGATAAACAGTGCCCAGCAGAAATAGAAGCGTTTGCAACAGCTTTTTAACCTTGACGTGTTTTTGCTTTCCTTTCTGAATCCATCTTACTCTTTCTATTGGATCATTTCATTACAACAAAAGGGAAGGGGTCACTGTGGAATCCATTCCCCTTGCTGAGTCAAACAGAACTCAAGCTTCCACCTTGCAATCACACTGTGAAAGTTGTCTTATGCTGACAACTGAGGGCTTTCCTTGTCCTACAATTTAAAGTAATTTCACTTTGCCATCGTATTTTGCACACTTAAAATAGAATGTCAACCTTCTATCACAGTCTTATCAACTATCTTAATTTATTTAGCCTAAGCTTTTGCTCTCCTGGAAAATCGACTATGCTTACATCTAAGCAGTACAATTAAAGACGTCTCCTTCTGCAGTGTGATCAAGTACACCTTAAGAGCTATTGGTAGCTATATTCGTTTTAGAGTATGGGCCAGTCTGTTTACACAGTAAGTTCCCATCTGGAGAAAAGATCTTGGCCAGAATTATTTTAAAACTACAAATCAAAATGTTCTATTCTGCATCCCAAATCATTGCACTTGAATAATATTGGGCATTTGCAGCTGAAAGCAGATGGTTGTGCTTAAAACTACCTGGTAATAGTGACTGAACTGCACACAAAGGGAGAGAGATGTATGAGCTCAACTTTCTGCATGCCCACATCATGGAGGTTTGGATGTGCATTATGCACCTGGCTTTGTATATCCTTCTCTGGCGCTGGGAAAAAGACTTGCTTGCTTTTAAACACACTGCCTTCAAGCATGAAATATTTTCTATTTTTCAAACCAACTTTTGAGAAGTTCGAATCATTTGTTTTCTTCTTTAATTATGCTTTGACCCTTAATGTGGGAAGTTCTTTCCAGAAAAAAAAAAAAAAAATCTGAATAGTTTCCAGGGGTTGTCCAGACTGCACACTGAGGAAAAAAAAACATTTACTAAAGTTTTAGGCTCACAAATGAAATATTAATATTTATGTGCAGTATTTAGAGTATCTAGACTTGGAGTTAGGAGTAGGTGCCTCATCACATAGAGTTTCCCTCCCACATATGTGAGAGATATTTAAGAGATGTTTTAGCTTGAGCTGTTGTCATAAGGGATCTCAACTGAAGTAATCTAAAACTGCCCTGCTTTAGCACCTCACCCTGGTGCCAAGATTCACATCCAGGCAAAGACTGTGTGGATTGCAGACCCCAGCCCAAGCACTGTGTCTGATTTTAAAAGCTTTTCCTATGCACTGCCTATGATTACTCTCTTAGAGAAAGAAATGAGAGGAAAAAGCCATTCTAAATGACTAGACTGAATTTAACTTTGGTATCTAAGGTCAGACCAAGAATTTTTGGTTAAGAGTTTGGGTTGTGTCTTGATCCTAGAAGCTGCCTGTGGCAGCTGAAAGTGGTACCATCCCTTCAGATCTCATCCTCATACCTATGTCAGTACTATCCCCTGCAATCCCCTGTGGTTTTGAGCATCTGGCCTTTCCTTGCCAGATGACATTAAGAGGACGAGCGTAAGGCACAGAGTGGGGTGAATGAACAGCTCATTTTCACGAGCAACACCTAATGTGCAAATATGGCCTGAAAAGACATGGAACACCAGAACCTGTATTTCTAAAACAAACAACAGTAAGCAGAAAAAAAACCCCAAAAAACATCAAACCACAAAAAACAAACAAACAAACAAACAAACAAACAAACAAAAACAAACCCACCAAAATCAAACCAACAACAAAAATCCTCACCAAAGAAGCAAAATAAAACAAACAAAAAAGGATTCCTCTTTCAACTGTTTCAAGTACATAAGTCATTGGCATCTTAATCAGCCAAACATTTTGGTGGTCTAACTTACACTAGTTATTAGAAAACCTCTAGCTGCAACAGAACCACAGAACCAAAATTAAGTTATCAGGGAATAGCTTTCCTTATCCTTTGCTCTAAATAACCTATGCATAAGTAAATCTGGAAATGAAATTCTTCTTACATTTTTGATACAAAGTAGCTAAGCTTTGGTCCAACTTCACTGAGGCAGCTGGTCAATTACCCAAGTAATAAACAACTTAAAAAAACCCCAGAGAGTAAATATTAATTGGGCTAAGCAGGTTCAACACCAAATTATGCTGAATGGGATGGGTTATGCACAAGCTAAAGCACAATACTTGTTTGTGAATTCCAAGATGAAAGGCTATAGAAACAATAAAAGAATGCATATCACTTTAGTAAGGTAAAAGAATACCTAAACGTAAGGAAGATCTTTAACCAACATAAGCATGTACCAAATGTTCTTTGGAGTTACTTTTGAAAATGAAGTCCTCTGCATTTAGGTTTGTGTTTTGACTCTTCTACGCTTGTGCCTACTCTATTACAAAGAAATGCTAATAATTTTTTTTATTAATATTATTATTTAACATGTCAAACTTGTAGCTATACTAGGACTACTAAACTTCCATGTTCACGTGGTTTTAAACAAATTCATAAGTTTGCCAGCACAAAGAGAACCAAAATAAGTTGATATTCTCTTATGGAAGTGTGTCCAAAGCTAGGAAGAGATTTCTGTACCTAGCAAGCTGAACAGAGTTGAAATTTAAGCATAGTTCAAATCCCCTGAGAACTGCTCGACAAGAGCACTTTCTTTCTGAAAATATCTAAATAGTTAATAGAGGACTTAACAGTAAATGATGCTTAAAATATGGATCTTAATTCACGAATTTTATGAGAATGATAAAATATAGTGATGGGCTTTTCTAATGGCTTCCACAATTCAGCCATCATCTCCTAATGGGTAGGACTTCAGGCTTTATGGCAAGCATAAAAAGGGAGCATTTGCCACCCTGGGTGAGGTTGCTGGCCCACCTCACCTGGAGATTACATGCCTTTATATCAGTTTTGTCATCGTAATGCAAGACTAACAGCAGCTTTTACTAAGAGTTTATTCGTATACACGGGAAAATGAAAATACAATCACTGCTTTACTCTGTGCATAGAAAATGGCCTAAATTAAGATACATTTCAGATCTAAAGTTTCTTCAGGACTTGTCTTTGTCTGCTGTTAAAATAAAAGATTGGGTTAGAAAATTGCAAGATTGCATTATGACATTGGGTCCTGCCTGGCCCTTCTATTGCCTGTCCTTGCAGTGGCAGTGGTTTAGGAAATCCACCGTCCCAGTCTTTGGAGACCCCAGGACAACACTAGAGTTTCTGCCACACGGAGAAATGACAAAATGTTTTCAGCAAAGCACATCTTTTAAGCTGACATCATCCTTCCAGAACATGTCAAATGCAGCCACTAAAACTGCAATGTACATATGGTTTAGATTAAAACTAACAAACAAACAAACCAGCCCTTAAATTATGAGGCCTTCCAGCAGCAAGAAGCCAGAAGTACAGTAATTGCTTTATAGAGCACTGCAGGGACTGCCAGCAGAGCAGCACATCCGGCGCCACTCAGAGAGAGGAGAGATGGCTCCCCGTTTCCCGTGAGCACGATGGTGTAACACCCTCTCCCAGGGCAAAAGGGCTGCTGGGATGCTCTCATCCCTGCTGTGCCCTGGCTGGCACATACCCCCCAAGGGCACCTGCACTGACAAAGGAGTGAAAAACCTAACACAAAGTGCAGAAAATCGCTCTGTGTAGCTCTGTGCAACAGGCTTTGGATGTCTGCCTCAAGGAGAAAAGAGCTCCAGGATGGTTTGGTATTAATGACAAAAATGAAGAAATTAAATTTGTGCAGCATCCTACATTTAGTGAAGGAAATTAAGCATTTCCCACAAAGCCTAATGCCAGCTCCACAGGGATTATATTACTATTTACTGTTTTGTTTGCTCACATAAAACACCTGTTGAGGTCAGCTATTCAAAGAATTTTTAATATACAAGCCTTACACTATGGAGAGTAAGAAATGTTTATAGAGGCACTCCTGGTAAGATTGTTGGCTTTTTTTCCCCCCAGGTAGGTGCATAATGATTTAATAACAGAAACAGCATGCCCACAAACCTCTGAACCTCAGATTTAAATAAAAACTAATATATCTGAAATCTGGATATCAGTCTTCACAGCTCCTTCAGCTTTCCCTGTTATGGAAGGAGGCGTAACCCTAGGATACGGCATCCTTCTTTTAAAAAGTCCCATCTTAAAGTGTCAGGAGTCAAGGAATTAAAAACAAAAGCAGCATAAATCGCTGTCAATCATTAAAGTCTTTGATCTGCTCGTTTCTTCAGAAGGCATTATGCCTCCTAAATGGAGGGATCAATCACCCTATGCCAGACCCGCTGCTAGGCACTCCTGCGCCGCGCCAGCACGGAGGGCAGCCCAGCCCAGCACATTCCAACTCCCCTTCCAGGCAAACCAAGGGGCAAAACCACACCAGCAGGAAAACAAAACAACTCAACACAAACCCCTTTGTGCAGCTACACAACATGACTGACTCCCCTTTTGGCGTGTTTTTAGGCTTTTGTGTTAAACAACAGCTCACTTTGGTCTATCTTTCCTGATATGTTTTCAGTGCGTGTTCCACCATCACTATGCCTCACTAGCAAACAGGATTATTGGGGATGTTTTTAAAATCAAGGAGAAAATGTTTGTATTTTCACTCATCCGTGGCCATATGAAATTATATGTTGGCCTGCCTTAGCTTGTCTCCTCCTCTCTTACAGTAAACAAACAGGCTGCATAAGTAAAGGGAGAAAAATTTATTCACCTTCTCCTCAAATGCCGAACCTCCCCAAATGCAGCACATTTATCTCACAAGGAAGACTAAGCAGTTAAAAGAAAAGAAAAAAAAAATTAAAAATGAACTTTCTCACCATGACATCTATGCACACAGATACATATGCTGACTTAGAAAGCCATGGTTCAACTCAGATGGGCCCTGCTGTCCTATGGGGATGGAGCCTGCAAGAAGGCTCAAAGGGAATGCAACCTCAATGCCCTGTACCAATGCAGGAGATGCAATGAGCTCCAAACAAATTCAGCAGGATTAGGCCCTTGATTACCATCCTGGCTAGACAGATGCTGATAGAGTTGCACAGATTTGGTGAAGAAAAAAAAGGGATTTTAATAATAGCAAATGGTATCAATCAACTGCTGGTCAAGAGTAGGTATGAACAGAGCACCTGTTTAATATGGGTCTGCTTGGCCTGTGGCAAGAGTTAAATAGGTTTACATTCTAATTCAAACATGTTTGTCACTTAAAGGTTTCTATTCCTCACATGTCTCCCAGACCTTAATTCTGTTGCCCTTCCTCAGTTTGAGATCTGCTTTCCATAAACATTCCTTTTAATTTCAGATTATGGCGATCATGAGCACAATCTGGTCTTTATAAACAGGGAGTTGAAGAAAAAACAAACATCAAAGAGATAAAAGTATCACTGTACCTTTAATTATCAAAGTACTTTATTTCTTTTAAAGGAGCAGATTCACTGGTCTTTTCCATTTGCCTTGCATCATCACAGTGATGCAAAGCACTGTAAATCCAGTTCAGGGGAATGGTTACAGTGAGTTAGCAGCTGCTTTACATCACTGGAGCAGCATAAAGCAGCAAGCATTTCAGTCTAACCCAAAATCTTTCAAGATACTTCACAAAACAAGAGAAAAGGCTTTTCTCTCCATCAGTGACTGCTGCTTAACTGAGAGCGCAGAACCATCTAGTTAAGAGGAATAAGAGGTACCAGAGGAAAATCTCTGCAAACAGTTTTGAGGCAGAATTCGTACACTTTACTCTCCTATGGGTAGCGAGAAAATTTGAGTCTCTTCAGTGTAACTGGTGGGAGAAGACTGAAACAGTATGCCTCATTTTCAAACCTGATTTTAGACATGCTGCAATATAATGCTTCAACACAAGTTAGAAGGGCAGATTCACTGTTACTTGGGGCTTAGAGCACAGAGAAATCAATGTTCCAAGATAAAGACAGACAAGCACTTTGTGTGGGTATGAAATAGGAAGAAACATCATTCTCAAACCCCTCCTTCTTATCTAATGCAAGGTAAGTGAAAGTGTGGGATCTTCCACAAGGTGACTGCAATGCTTCTTTCATTCCCTTTCAGTCTCATGTCTGTTCAAGGCTTCCTCCCTTCATGAGCTGCACTGCAGCCTGATCAGCCGAACAATTAACTATGCCCTACATCCTTTTTTTTTCACCTAACTATTCCTTCATTTCTCAAGTGGATGGAGAAATTGCTCCTATTTCACTAAGCTCTTAAAACCCACAACTACTAATTTTCCATGTTTTTTCAGGCAACCTACAGTTCAGAGCAAGCATTTTTTTCTAGCTGAATGCCATAGAGAATGTGGGAATAGTGCCATGGTAATGGCATCCCCCGTTAACATGTGCTCCACTGCACATGTGCAGGCACACACACACACACACACACGCTTACTCACTTTGAATTGCCTTCTTTTACCCTGCCATGTTTGGAAAATTACTAGAAAAACAAAGGTAGAGTTCATTCCCATCTCCCATCAGTAAACAGTGGCTGTTTTATCCAAGTTCCTAGGGAAATGAGGCAAACATAGGATCATAGAATATCCTGAGAGGGAAGGGACCCACAAGGACCCTGAAGTCCAGCCCCTGGCCCTGCACAGGACAACCCCCAAAAACACACCACATGTCTGAGAGCATTGTCCAAACACCTGAACTCTGTTAGGCTTAGTGCCATGACCAAACATGCTGTTCTGTGTTCATAATTTTTTAACCTTATAGCTGCCAAACCCGATAGAAAGATAAGATTTTTCACAGAAAAACTACAGGTCTACATGCCTTTTGTCATAAAGGAAGAAGAGAGACCAAGCCAGTTCCCCCAGCTGTGAGAAAAATAAAAAAAAAGTATGTGTTCACATTTTGTTGGACAGCAGATTACCCACACAGGACAGAGGCCTTACAAATGCTTTCATGATGAAAAAAGTGTCACTCAGATTTTGTGAACTTCTGAAACACCACCAGTGATCAACTTTGCAACAGAAATCTGAAGGAAGACCAAGGTTTGTTAGCCCTGGTCTTGAGGGAATGACGTGTTAACAATGCTGTTGCAGATAATTGTGCAGTATCCTTTCTTGGCTGCACTCTGTGACACGCCTGCACTGTTGGTTCCTTGCACTGCAGGAACACTCAGGTTGCCTGAGTTACCTCTGTATGTGCATTCCCATCGATCTGCACCCATGAGGCCAAATGCTTAACTTCATTTGTCCACAGGGCCTCACCATGTGAAATTGTTCATCCTTACATGCCTCTCTCTCCTTGACTGTGGCATGTCTTAGGTGAGGTTGGGCCCAGCACTGCAGCCTGGCTGCTGCACCACTCCTGATGAACATCCCGGAAGCACTTGGCTTGCTTCCCCATTCGGGAAGTGAACATGGAAACTTGAGCACAGACAACACTTTATTCAAATGACAATTACTGGAGTGCATTCTTGCAAGCCATTTCAACTCAATTACTTCAGTGAACAGTAACATTTAATTTTACAGCCTGGGAGCGCAGTGATTCTGTAATTTGAATGTTCCTAAAAATTTCAATCCTACTACAGTCTTTGTGCAATTTTGCTCCTGACATTGAGTGGCAGAAACTGCAGAATTGATGCCACTTGCCACAGCGGCACATGTTCATAATCCTGCTGTCACAACAACCTGGCAGCCTGGCACCCATGCTACCAGGTCCTGGGTACATCCATAGCTCACCACCACTGACCAGCCAGGTAAAAAGGACAACAGATGATGGGGAAGAAAGCAGAGTCCACACTAACACACCTGCTGCTACTTCAGGAAGCCAATGACAGTAACAACAGCAATTCACCCTCAAATATCCCATTTTCTGGATTCCTTATAACACAGGAACACCACATAAAATCCCAGAGATTTCAAGTACAGTCCTTCACACCATCTGCCAGTCTCATTTTCTACTACAGGCATTACACACTCGGAATTTGCTGCAGGAACAAGCATTCTTTCTTCCTGCAATGCAAGGAGGGACTCAGTGTGGTGGGGGAAATTGGCAACTCACTAGGTGACAACACAGCTATGCAGCTCCCACCTGATCTGCATTTCTAAAGGATGGCTGAACTCTACATCCTTGAAAAACAAGGACCTCACTTTCAGAGACAAGCAGAGCTGCAGTCATGCATTCATCAGAAATCACAGTGAATGTGCACACCTTCTTCCCAGGAAAAGCTAATAATTAAAGAAGAAAAAAAGGAAACTACATCCCTATTTAGGTTTGAATGCATAGAAAAAGCAAAGCTTTTAGACTTGTCTTTCTACAATTAAAAAAAAAAAAGAGAAAAGAGAAAAAGTCAATTTAGTTTAAAATTTAATTATGAATATCAGTCAAAAACATTTCTGATGATTACACGGTATCCAGTTTGGACTGTTTGGTCTCCTGGTTTACTAGTACTGACACCCTCACTTTCTATTTTCATGCCTGGGAAAGTTAGGGATGAGTGGCAGACATGGACAGTGACCAGTCATACTTCACTTTCCTCCTTTACCAGTCAAAATGAAAAGAAAAGAGAAACTTACAGCATGGTGAAACAGGGGACAGCTGAATGCAATACCAAGGGCACCATTACCATTTTGCAAAGACACTCCTTCATTCCTGTTTATGTAGCATTCCTTGCCACCTCTCCCAAAGCAAGTCAAGCTGGAGGAGAAGCAAAGGACAACTGTCTGACCACTGAGCAAGGAAAAGTGCAGGGATGGCTCAGCACCAGGCACAATCCTCCTCCTTACTTCTAAGCTAGACGTGGAGTAACATTTCCCATTCCTCCGTGCTTTCCCTCCTTCCTCCACCCAGTTCTTTTCTCCCAGAGGAGAGGAATTATCATCAGGAAGGTTGCTCCATAGCTGCCAAGTTTCTCTCTGGCTGTATCTTAGCTGAAGCTGAAGTTAGCACACTGCTGGGTGTGAGGCAGAGCCCTGCAGACCAGCTTCTATCCAAATCCCCAGCGCTGTAATTAAAGTAATTGCCATGTCCAATGAAAGAGGTTTAATTTCATAGGGATTCAGGCAAAGCCAGAGTGTGTCTTCCCTTCCTGAGGGCTACATAACAAATTCCAGTGGCACGGAATTTTATTTTGTCATTTTTAAAAGTTATTAATTTTGAGGAAAACATCTCAAATGTTTCCAGAAGTATGATCAAATATGTTGAGCTGTAGAAAATGTGCTATCTGCAACTGAAAGCAATTATACACAATGTATAAGAATGCATGATAGCAAGTGACATCTTTCTCAGAAAAAAAAAGTCTACTCCAAATGAATATGCTTTCCATGAAGCATAGTTTTACCTGCAGAAGATTTTTGGTGCTGGAGCAAGTATTTAGTTTTGAAAGACAACCATTTTTTGAGTTGTTGATGAAAAGCCTAATAACACAAATTTAACCTTTTTTTAAAAAAAATGGACACAGTACACAATATCAATGCCATCCACACTAGTTTTTTTACCCACACCTAATGAAACTATTTTTTGTGTGAATTCCAACAATTTTTATCCAGGAATTTTTTGGAGAGAAATCTATGCCTATAACTATTGCACATATTGGGTAAACTCAATTCAGAAACACTGTACTCTATATGTTCTTTACAAACAGTCACCATGTCCACATGTGAATCCTAACACAACAATAATGCTGGAATTACTGTTTTGCACAAGTCATCTGGGCGACACATCCATGGCTCAGTGCTCTGGATTTGCTGTGCATTGCAACACAGCAAAGCATGCATGAGCAGTGACTTCAGCCACACTGCACAACATCTGCACATTGTGGACATGGCTACAGTGCACCGAGCTGCCCCAGGGATCCCTAAGATAGTTGGCAGTGAAAGTGAAATTGAGTTGAGTTTAACAAAGATCTCATATACTGCCCAAATAAAAAGTCTTGAAAATCTCTCCCGATAATTCTGTTTGTAGAAGAAAGACATGAATGGAAAAAAGTGGGTGATGATCCTGTTATTAAACTCCCCTCTGTACCTTGGTTACCAAGAGATGACCACTGCATGAGCAGGAGGACTGCCTGGGTGGTTAGTTGTTTCCCAGGGAGGCACAGGAGCTGTCTGCAATGCTCCCATTTCAGAAAAGAAAACTCAAAACATCTGGAGCTTTTCTTTTCTTTCTTCCCAAAGAAAAAAATGAGTTAAATGCTTAAGAGCCCTGGGAGAGTTGATGTGCAACTACACATAAAGCATCCACTCCCCTCTGTGTGAATTGGCTGCTTGATACAGCTATGTGGAAACCGTGGGGCTGGGGGAGCTGTTGGGTAAAAAGGATGAGAGTACATTTTTCCCTGAGGCTGCAGTTTCAGTCCAGCTCCAGAGTGCCAGAGCTGTTGCTGCCAGACACCATTTCAGCTATTCCTGTGAAATGATGAATGGCCTCAATCCATTCCCTAATGAAGATTTCATCAGGAAGGTTGCCATTGCCATCAGCTTCTTTTTAAGGGCAGCCTTAAAGGATAGACGATAGAAGAGAAAAAAAACAACAAAAAAAACCCCAACCCAAAACACTCACTTCCCTGTGCAGTTCTCTATGCATTTCTGAAAAGTGAGGTGCTAAATGGCAACACAAATGTCTTTGAGAAATTCCTTTATTGTATTTATCAGCATCTCCTTTGTGCAAAGCAGGGGGGAAAGAGGAAGAAAAGGCCTCTACTACAGGCTGAGACCTCAATGAACAGTAGTAAAAGATGGTGTTGAAGGAACAAAAATGTGCATGCCAACTCATGCTGTGAATTCAGGACATCATCTAGTTATAATGAGAAGGAATTTCTGTTAAATTCTATAGCATCATAGTGGTCAATTTCATTGGATACTTCTGCTGCTGAATGTTCCACCAAAATCTCTCTCAAGTCCCTCTTATTTTCTTGACTGTGTTTACAACAAACTCAGCCATACTTTATATTTTATTTGAGAGAAAGACAGGAACAGAGGAAGGCTATACTCCTATACACAAGCATATATATTACACCAACCAATAAGTTCATTATTGAACAGAAAAAAAAAATTGATCATTCTTTTATGACAACGGCTACATTAATTAGAAGTGCAAAACAGAGAATAGTAAAATTAGAGCTGAGAATGTTCTTCTAAACAAGAAAATAGAAGTTGTTAATGTCTAGTAACCTGAATGATGTATGCCATAAATAAATTCACTGAGAACATCACTGTATTTGCTGCAGTGTGCAATGGTTTTGTTCTCTAAATTGACCTGGTGCTCCATTTTTATTTAGGAGAAAATGGTCCCTCTTGTTTAGTGCTTGTGGCCACAAAATATATTTTACATGTAGAATACATGAAGTATTAACATAAACTTCTGAATATTTTACAATAGATCTGCTTTGGTTCACAGTTCTGTCACCATCGCTCACTAAACTTATACTCTGGTTTTTGACACTGCCAAATTCCCTGGTTCTCAGATGGAAGATGACATCCAAGTCATCATCATCATCACAACTGTGCTCTCCACTCCCCTATCTTATTACTTCTGGCACTTGGAGCAGTTTTCTCCAAACCTCCTGATGTGGCAGTAGACAGAAACCCTGTGTTTGCTCAGAAAGAAAGCAAAGGCCCTGCTGTTGCCCAAGAATATAAAGCCAAGTACAAAATTGAAGCTGAAATTTGAATGGTTATCAGACAAATCTCTGGTATGTCTGTGGTTGGTTGGGTTCCAAAATGAGGGTTCAGAACATTTTTAATATCTGAAATGGGCAATGCAGCTCTACTTCCTATAAAGAGGATACAGCATAATGGAACACAATATTATTTTAGCTAAAGGAAACAAAAAAGAGCAATTCTTACTTTAAACTGTGTCTTGTACTAACTAGATATAACAAGGACAGACCAAAACCCCAGCAAAATAAATCCAACCAACCATCTAAAAATTGATGTTTATTCTTTTAATCATATTCTTTTTATCTCAAGTACTACGGTCATCTTCATCCATCTTTTTAGGAAGAATTGGTGACTACTTGTTCACCAGTATTATACTACTTTTTCAGGGATTGACTACAGAGTTAAAAAAAAAAAAAAGTGCAATTTAGTCATCTCCTCTATAACAATGGTTTATAGGAGGATTTTTCCTTCAAAAACTAAACACAGAATAATGTAAGTAGCTGAAACCAGGATAACATGCTACATTTTTTTCTAAGAAAACAGCACAGTCTCCCTTAAAGTAGAATAAAGCTCTAAACTTTCCACAAAGTCAACAGCTGAGTAAGAGTAGCACCAGGCTGCTCCCACTGTCTTCTGGGAAGCCACAGAAACTTCTTGAATTCAGAGCTTTAACATCGTTGCTTTTAATGTACTACCATAAAAGAAAATGCATCTGCCTTAAATTTGCCCATTCTTAAGAGAGCACAAGCAGGTTATCCCACCAGCAGAAGACTAGATGAAGAATTTATTTGTAACACTCCCTCAGCGATGGAGCTGAAAGCTGAGCAACATCACAGCTGAGCCCCAGGAAGTCCAACACACTCTTTACCCAGCTCCCACTGCTGTTAGCAAGGGGAAAACACACCAAAGAATATTGACAGTCACTATTTCCACAGCTCAAAACCTAAGGAAACATTATTGTTTTACTTTAATTCCCATAGGTATTGCTTATAAAGAAGCATTGTTTCAATGGCAATGTTGATAAAGCTGGACTTCATGGTGGTGCCCACATGAAAATTTCAGGGCACTGCATCTGGAAATGCCTGATGCACTGTGGATGCTACATGAACAATCACAGCTTTGAGTTCAATATGAAAACCTGAGGGGAAACCAATTTTTTTCTCTCACTCAAAATGCAAACCATGACTTTATGCACATTTTGGAACAGACTTCTGGGCTTCAGACTGTACTTGCTGGTATTAGCAGCCCTTCTTTGCATGTTGGTGATACACTCTCTCCTGCTTCCATCACTTGCCACAAGGTGAGTCAAACCCTACACCCAGCCGGAAGTTTCAGGGTTAATGCAGAATAATTAGTTGAGGTTCTAAGGTCAGTTTTGTGCCGAAAATCCTGTGTTGCACCAGTATCTATGAATGATACAAATGCCCTGTACTTTCAGAAAGACCAGCTGTGAAGAGAGGTAGCTGCTCACAGATATAGACATCTTTCCACACATAGCCTTTGTATTTATTAATAGGTTCCTTCTTCTTTAGTGCTTCCCTCACATCTGGAGCAAATACAAGGACTTTAGCATCATAAATAGGGGGTCACTCTTAGGAATGTGTTAGTGTTTCCAACAATCATATCATATGTCTTAGTTATTGCTCACTGTTTTCCTGTGTGGATAAATTTCCCAGTTAAAAAGTTTCCAGTAAAAGAAATGCAGAAAATAAGAACAATTTTGAAGACGTTTTCAAGTCCTACAGAAAACTGTTTTTTCCCTGGCAATAATATTAGGATTTAAAAGTTTAAAGTCATTCAGGGATAAAAACAAATATTAGATCACTGAGATATTGGGTGTTTCTAGTTTCATTTTACAGAAATGAGTTCCCCTCCTAACTACCAAAAAAATGTATTATTGCACTGTTTGGAGAAATATCCTACTATACTTTCACAGTATACAGCTTCAGTCTGTTGCTTCCACTTATGCTAAGAGCCACACTGCATTTGGCCAGGTTCAGCACAACTGCTTTTACCTTGTCTGTTCCAAAGCTGCAACTTTCACACTTTTAGAAGTGGAAATGACATCCCAGCAGAAAGATTACATTCTCCTTTTCAGATCATCAGTGATGTGTGCTTTATGCTGTTCAAAACTTTCAAATATGAAGAATAAATTTCAAGAAAGATGAACTAGAGCAGTATGCAGGTCAAAATGTCCAAATTTCATCTTGTACACAAGCTGGTATACTCAATACTTTCCCTCTCTATCTCCCTCTCTTCTTTGTTAGTTTGTTTTTTGTTTTGTTACATTTATTTACCTTATAAATGCAACTCCAGAAGTAGCTGTCATATTCTGCCATCATATATATAGAGAGACATGTAGAGGTAATATTCCCTTCACTAGTAACTGGTATTATACTGCAAGATATATTGGTAAAAATTATACTTCTTTAAATAATTCTGGTTGCTGCTCTTCTGTTTATTTGAATCCAGATTTTTAACTAAATGCTATTTTATTCTTACTTGTGAAATCCCTTTATCAAACAATAAACAGGAAATGTCTCTCTTTACTAGCTCCATAATACTATAAATGCAATACAACTAAGCTCTAAAACAGAATAAGAAAAAGCTGTAATAGTTGACAAACTGGGACTGCTTTGTAGCTCACTTGAGCATTGTGAGGAGCGGGTCCAACCTCAGCAAGCCCTGCTTAGTTTCAGCACATTGTAAAGTTATCTCATGTTGAGACTATGAGAGAAATTGAAGCTTCCTTTCAATACAACAGGCCACGTTAGAAATATATCCTGCCTGGTCCTCATTAAACTTGTAAAACATGACTGCAGGAGTGCAGTGCATAACACCCTCTAATAGCACCATTTAAATACCAGTCAACACTATAGAAGAGGTAGAGAAACATGACAGAAGTATTAAAGCTATGTCAGCCCTGAAATATATGCAGTTTAGACGTCTCTCCAAATCTCTTTGGACTTGGAATCAAGAAGAGAAGTCTTGTGTGAACATAGAAATGTTTTTCCCCAATATCTGTTTGCAGTCAGGCTTCAAATACTGAGAAAAAAAAGACTAAGGATATCAAGGAAAATACGTATTGTTGGAATAAAAGGAACTGTATCTTTTCCTTTTCACCTCTAACTGGCTGAAATCATTCTTTCACCCCACAGAATACTTAATTCCAATGAAACGCTTCACTTCAAAGAGTTCCTCCATTATCTTAAAAAGGAAATATGAAGCAAGCGTTCTCCAGGGGAGAGTAAACACTAATCTAACTTGCTGCTGAATTTTAAGAGTGAGGGTTGGGGGAAAGACCATTCAGTAAACATTAAAAGCAGCTCCAAATAAAATGAAAATAAAATTGGAGGAAAAAAAAAAGCGCATAAATTACAAATCCAGGGACAATGCAAATTGATTTTGAAAGGAAAAGCATTTTTCTCCTTACTGTTTTCAGCACTATGACAATTTTCTTTTTAAAAAAACCTTTATCTGTTATTTGTCTTTAAGTATGTTGAGCATGTAAGCGTGAGCTGTTCCTCTATTTAATTGCTATTACAGCATTACAAACAGAAAGTTAGGTAATACTGAGGGGGTTTAGCTTCGGAGAGGTGTCTCTAGCCAAACTTTCAAGCTTTGCAGGAAAGACTGTGCTTGTCTCCAAAGTTTTTAATCTTGGAAGAATTTTCTCCTTTGAGGTTGAGATCTAGTAAAATTTCAGTGCTGTTGACTTCATGGAATTTATTTAATTTCAAACTTCAATATCAATAAAAATTCAGTGCAGTTATCTGAAAATGGGCTTATTGAATTTATCTCAAGCTCAACTGATGGATAGGAAAATAATGTTCAACACAAATAAATGTACAAAACATTTCTAAGGATCTGAAAGACTCCCATCCAAAAGCTGATTGTTTGAGCAAGTCTTTTTCTACCTTTCTTGCTTAAGTGCTGCATGAAATAAAATTATTTCCAAAACGTTTCTTCATAAAGTAAGTGTTCAAGTGAATCAGTACGTGTAAACAAGCTCTACTGAGGATTCATGCTGCCAATTTAGGATAAACTATTTTGTATATTCAACTCCATTTCTCTGGTAAAATTTCCCTAATGAAATGTAGTAAAACTCACAAACCATCAGATCAACACACACCAGCAAAATTAAACCCCTGAGAATATTCACTGCTTTATTTTTATTAGTACTGCTTTAAATATTCAAAATGTATGGGTCATAAAATTATGCTTAGGGCAACATTTTCTCATAAGTTAAAAATAGATTTAAAATAGATTTAAAAACTAAATAACTTTAATCTCAACCTTAATGCAGACACAACCAGCAGAAGTAGTGATGGAGGCAGATCTTAATAGCCCCCTCCTCAAATGGTTAATTTTAGGGTGTTTTAGGGCAGGAAAAGGAATGTCTTTAAAAGCCTGAAGCAATTTATTTAATGCTTCAAATTTCTAGAGCAGCCCCCACATTCCCTTCCTTACAAATACAAGATGAAATTACTTGGAATTTTCTTATATTATTACTGAATATAGGACAAACAATAATACAGTCAAGAGTCAGACAAGGTGACCTGCGATTATTTTTCATGGAAAGATCACAGGACAATATACAATCTGAGCAGTCGACTAGAAAAATGGGCTTCCATGTAGTTTAGACATATGCATCTCAGCTTACAATTTATCATGTTATTACTCTGATCACAAAATGGAAGAGGAAAAGTTCACGTCTACTTTCTCACAGATGTAGGGCATCACTGCAGCCCTATGCATAGGAAATTCACAATGTGATTTGAATAGGAAGGGGAGTTTTGGGGTTTTTTTGTTTGTTTGGGGTTTTCTGTTTGTTTGGTTTTTGGTGGGGTTTTTTTGTTTGGTTGGGATTTTTTTGTTTGTTTTGTTGTTGTTATTGTTGTTGTTGTTTTTTGTTTGTTTGATTGTTTTTTTAATTTTCCTTCTCAAGAAAGCCAAGACAGCCTGTGATATGACACAGATACCTTCAGGAGATAACAGATGCATTATCTGCAATAATTGGGTGAAGGGTGCTCTCATGTTCGTCCCAAAAATCAAAAGATGGTAGACCCCTGCTAAATCACAGAGGACAGCCTTGCAACTCCTCCCGAGTTTCTGCCAGGTCTGAATTTAAAAACAAGGCTGAAGAAGAGGTGGAGGAAGGTGGCCGGTCATGCAGGGAGCCTGGCAGCACTGGAAAAAGAAAAAAATGCTGCTAGCAGGATCAGCAGGGGTTGTGACACCTCATATTTATCCCCAAGAGCTTGGAAGCATCAGAAAGGACATTCAGCACAAGCCAGGCAGCTCTACAAAATACATTCTGATTTGAATTGCACTCTGCCCAACTTTTGGATTATCATGAGCTAGAAGGTAGACAGGCCAGTGTCAAAGCCATCTGATGAGGTAATGCTGTAGGTCTGTGTGTTCCACCAGGAGAGGATGCAGAAGCTGCAAAAAGAGTCAGTATGACCAACCACCTCAAGCACATAAAAAGGCTTTCTTTTCTTTCCTTCTCTTTCTTTCCTTCTTTTACCTCTTTCTTCTCCCCCGTCCCTCTGTCCCCACACTCCTCTCTGCTGGTCCCTCTCATCAATGTGTCCTCTAGGAACAGACATTAGTTTTCACTTTCTTTTACTTCTGCTTGAAGGCAGGAGCAGAAACTTTCACAAACAGAAAGTTCCAATGCCAGTGACTTCTGGGTACAGGCAGTACAACTGCCCAGTACTATCAGGGATTCTCTGTATGAAGAAGTCAGGGGTGAACATCTGTCTCCTGACTTCACAAAAACTATTGACATGGTGCAAACTGGCTGGAGACTGCCTAGAGCAGAAGACTGCCTGGCTAGAGCCTTGGTGTTTAGGCAGACACAGACAATACAACTGGCAGCACAGTCTAAGAATAGTGGGAAGTAACAACAGGCTGGGGACTTGATTCCAGCAGTTACCACCAGGAGAAGCTTTGGAGCAAACCCCAGACTGCTCCTTTGGTCCTGAGTTAAAACTACATGTCAAGATTTATCCTTCCATGGTACAAAATTTTGCATCCAAGAAAAGCCTGCCTTGCCTATTACTCAGAACAGGCCTAAATGTAATTTCACAGAAAATGATTATTGAGAAGAATCTGAAAGTATACAACCGGTCATCCCTGCAGAGAAGATCACTCTTGTAGGGAAAAGGAATGAAATCCAATGCACATCACACAGTGCAGGATCTTAAGAGAGATAAATTGACCCAAAATACACATCTAATGTTGCTTTCCTTTGGGATTTTTTTTTTGTTCAGACATTCCATGCCAGAAAATAAGGTATCTGGATAAGAATCCAAACTGATTTGATATAGAAAACCCACTTTATTTGACTATGCAATGAGGCAAGAATAAAGTTTTCTCTAAGAGTTAAAAAAAAACCCAACAAACTTTCTTGGAGAATACAGTGAAATCACAGACCAGACAGCAAGAAGAAATGACACTGGTGAGATGCAGACTATTATAACATTTCTCTAGAAAGTTGTCAGTGCTCAAAAGTGACAGAACACAAACCCACAACTGAACATGTACAAAGACTATCCCAAAAACACCGTGTGATGTTATAGCTGGTTGAAAACCATTTTTAATGAAATAAACCTTTCAAATGCACAGGGAAATGAAATAGCCAAGAAATTACCTAAATGCTTTTCATAACAGATTCTCGGTAGAACATTATTTAAATATTAAGACTTATAATTGATCAAATTACTATTATAAAATATTATGTTAGCAATAATATTTCCCAAAACCTCTTCCTTGCATTATACTGCTCCTTATTCTATTTTCAGGCAGCCTCTCTAACATGAAATGCCAACATTGTACACATCAGTGGCCTCGAGGGTATAATTAACACTTGTTATTTACATTTATTTTTTAAAATAATTAACTGGGAGCATGTCTAATGAATGGTAATGGGGCTTAAATTGAGACACAATATGTCAACTACCTTGCCATTTGGAAGTGAACTCCCATGCAGCTCCGTGTGATCAGGAGCACGAGGCTGGCGCGGGAGCCCTGCGGATGGCACTGCTGGTGCCATAAAGTCAATGGCACACATTGCCTGTCTGGTGGTTACTTTGAAGTACCTGATTTTCACAGACATCTTCATTTTACATAGAGCATTGATGAGTTAGGGCACCGGTTTGGTTTTGGTAGGTGCCAGAGGTTAAGCAGAGGCTTATCCAAACCCTAAGCCAGATCTGCTGCGGTCCTTTGTTACTACACACTCTATGTTTTCCACTACTCAAAGGTATGTCCTCAGTTGACACAGTTTATAGGACATGGCATAAGCAGCTGCTCATGCCAGAATAAGCTTCTGACTCAGAAAGAAGCTATGCATAAAGAAAATCCTCACACAGTGATGTAATTTCAAAATGCATGACCTCATTCTTCCCCAGTCAGGCTCTCAAAGGAAAACAGACCCAAACAAAACATTTTGTGGAGTGAAACATGAAACCAGTGTCTGCTAGTTCACTTCCAAGAGTTAAAGGCAAATTTCAAATGTGTAATCAATGTAACAGTGCTTTTGTCCATTTACAACAGGTATAAATCCATTTTCCCAGCATCCTGAAAGATTTTGCCAACGTGGTGCACGTGGGTCAAAAGCAATGAATTGACCTATAAATGTGTACTCATTCAAACCTGATCACTGGCTAGCAGTGCTAGTGGCAGTACTAATCTTGTCCATGAGTTCAAAAAAATACAAAAATCCATTTGCAATGTTTTCTCTAACGTTTTCTCTAACAGACTCTTGTAATCAGTTCAATTCATTTAAGTTTAGACAAACTCCCTAGTTTTCATATAAGGCTTCAAATGCATTTTCCTAAAAGATTAGCAGCTCTTTGTGTGTAATTCATATGTTCCATAGCACGAACAAAAAAATCTCGCTAGCAAAGAAGCCTGAAGGTATCTGTGTCAACAGTAAAATACCTACCACATGTCAAATAATCATATGAAAGAAGCTCCAGGTTGTAAATGCAAAAGAAAAGGAAGTAGAAAAAACATGACGTTTTTCAAGAATAGCATTCATTAGCTGAAGAAGAGTTAGATGTGTGTTGTCACTGTTTATCTTTTCCCCCCTGCCTTTAACTTTTTCCCCTAGATCTGCCCATTTCCAGGCTACTTTTTCCTTTGAAAATCCTTCTTGTCCCTCCTCCTTCCAGGTAATTTTTTTGCCTATTGTTGTGGGCTGCACTGCTACTATTTAATGCAACCTAATTTAGGCAAGTCTTGCACACAGAAATACTCATGAGTTTGTAGTAAAGCTGCAATACCTAACAAAGCTCATTTGACATCAGCAAGACTACTTTATATAGCTCTGCGAGGACAAGTTTAAGAAATGCAAGACAAGGATAAAGAAATAGAGGGATTTATTTATCTAGATCTAAATTATAAGGTGTGCTATATAGCAGGATACAGTAGAAATTACCTCAAGTAAATAGGCAAAAATCCATGGGTTCCTTACTTCAGCAAAAACAAAACTGCGGCCCATACAATAATCACTTCAGACTATAGCAAATCTACCCTTTTGGTCCAAGGATCTATTCATCTTGCTTTAGACATAAATGTGTATGTATGTGCATCAGTTCAAGGTAAAAACAGAAGCAAAACAACACTTCTATTTCAACACTAAATATTTAAATTTTCAAAACAGCTAAAATTTTTTTAATAATTGTACAGGCGAGGGCAGCTGCTCTAACTGGATAATGATTTCTTCGTATGATATATAAGAAGAAAGTGCATCACAATCACATGTATACAGCCGGGTGCACTTCTACAGAGCAGGTAGGGAAACAGCCACCATAATGTATATGCTAAGAGAAAGTAGAGGGTGGTGTTCTAGACAGAAAATGTTCTCTACCTGTAATATCTGTCAGTGTGAATAATTTCTTGGCTGCTGGCTAGAATACATTCTGCAGTTCATTTTGTTTTATCACATTATTCACACTTTTTTCTGGAACAAGCCGTTCTCTTCTTATAAGACTACGCTCTAGTGGAACAAATGAGCTCAAGCCTATGATTGATTCTCCAACATAGTTGAGAAGCTATAGCTTTATTCACTTTTTTAAAAAACTGGCTTTATTCATTTACTTCCTCCAGCATGACTCCAGAGTATCAGCTGCAGAGAAACAGCATTTTTAAAAGTTTTTTCCCTGCTCAAGGAGGTGGTGGTAGCTTTTTTTTAATAGTAAATTCCATGATAAGGAGGAGGAGAAGTGCCCGACACAGACAGACTGTCTCTGCTCACCAGTTCAAAAAGTGCACTCCCAGAAATATTTTCTAAAAGCTTATCAGTCTAAACATTCCTCTTCAGCTCTGTTTTCCTGTTGAAATGCTGTGTGAGTCTATTTGGATCAAGGCAGCAACTCCCTGTTTTATTTCCTGCTGAGGAACTGGCAAGGATGGGAAATCAACAGCAATCTGAGCAGGGTCCCTGGAGAAGCTAAAGCCATACTATACATGAGGAGGTTTTGTACAATGCTGTTCTGTCACAGTGTCACCAGAAAAAACAAACAAACAAACAACCCAACAACAAACCAAAAAAAGCCCCAAAATTAAGCAAATCTAAACTTAAATAATAAGAAACACCAAAGCAAACAACCACGACTCTTTTTTTTTAAAGCAATACATTTTTTTTTCACCTCCACAATAACCAGCTAAAATAAACACATTTTGGGGGATACAAAATTCATACAGAAGTCAACCGTATTCTCTTCTTGAAAGATTATCATGTTAAGAGCAGAATGACTACCAACTACCATGGATTCATCTTTCTCAGGACTTGCTTGTTTTGTTCAATGAATTTTTTTTCTAGGAAGAAAGAGAAAAAGATCCCTTTTCCAAGATTTTCCTTGATGTCTCAGACTTGCAACACATCAGCTAAATAGCTCACACACAGTTACTTCTGCTCAGGAAGTCCTGTGAAGAAGTATGGGACACATTTATTCATTCTCATTTTCAAATCCAGACATTCAGAATAATCCTGGACAAACAACTGCATTCCTTAAACATCCCAGTAAAGGAGATATTTCCAAAAAGCCACCACGAATGAAAAAAAAAAAAAAAAAAAGTTTTAACTGCTGGATTACAACACAAAAAAAGATGTAATGTTATCAAATGAAAACATGGGTTTACATACATTTTAAAAGGTACAGGTTTAGTCACAATCTGAAAGTGATAGAAATTGCTTTTCTTTATGACCAAGGAAAGCATCTAAACTGAATTGGGCCCCATCAACTGTAAACAGTATGAACATAGAGCAATTCTGCAATTTAAATGTTAGGATCTGTGAGAGGTGAAATTCAATGGCAAATAAAACTGGTTGTGGGATAAATTGTGAAAATGATGTTGCATATGTGGAATGATAATAGTCACTGATATCTCGTACTATAATGCTTTTGCTCTTATTTTTCATAAGTATTTAGTTTTTGTTTTAAAGGCAAAAAGTTTACATGATGCAGCAACCATGGTTTATAAAAATATAAGTCTCTAAAAGGGAGACCAGAAGTAAAAACATGCATGAATTTAACTCAGATCTCATGTAACAAAATGACCTTTCAAAGCTCTGCTTAGGAGCAGCTGCATAATTTACTCTGCCACAATCTTAAGAACGCTCAGAAGGCTGGATAGGGAACAAAACTCAAATATTTGGAACTCAACCACTGAATTTTGGACTCCTTCCTTTTCCAATGTCTTAACTTTGTTTATCAGCAACTGTTCTGCTGTGCAAATAAAATTATAACCACTTAACTGAGCAAGCAAGAGATGCTTTAAATTAAAAATGCTCTGTGAAGAGAGCAACTGTGTAAAAGCATCAGGCAAACCAAAAATGACTAAGAGCAGAAGCAAGCTAAGCAAGTTCATGAGCTCAAGGATCTCAAGAGGAGAAAGTTTTCATTTTCAAAAAGCTCTACCTCTCTCCTTTTCCAACATACAGTACAGGAGAAATGTGAAGGGAGCAGAACTTCCCAGGGATTGCAGGGGCAGAGAAACAGGGAAAGCCACAGTCAGTTCTTGTGTCTCCTCACAGAAAGGTTCCTTACCTTGAGAAATATCTTATTGTGACCTCTTGCTGGTAGAGACTAAGCCTGCCTCTCTGCTACAAAACTAATACTCACCAGGTGCTACAGCAGTAAAATAAAGAAGTAGTAAACATCATCTTTGTCTCTCTGACAAACATAGGGGTGGGAATCACTGATTTTACACCATTTCCTTTAAACTTGCAAACAAACACCAAAACCCTTCCTCCTGCAGTAAGGGAACAGCCTTTCTGCACTGCACCCTGCCCCAGTGCTACACACTGATCTGCCATTCTGTGCTATTGCAGACGGTATGATTCACCTCAGGTATGTACTAAACGCGAAGCTTTTTTATTTCTTCCCATTTTAATTATTATTAATGTAATTTTAGGCTTAGGAGAGAATCTGTAAACTCTTCTGGGCTACCTAGAAGCCATTCACCATTTGTGGTTTGCATGTTTTCTTTGTTTGGCTTCTTTTGACATCCTTGTTAGCAGTTTTGGAAGAAAGGGACTTCAGAGCTCCTGAATGACCCAGAACCCTTTCACCCCATCCCACCAGCTGCCTCAGCCTCTGCAAGGCAGTGCAGCACTTCAGCACCAGCTTCCCTCTCTGCCTTTGAAAGAGACTGAGCATTTAGCACTCAGTTGAATATTTATTTCAACCACAACTAATGGGAAAGAAACGCGCACTTGATCCTCACAAGCAGGGGCTTCTTATCTCTCCTCCTACCTCTTCAGTGCTGTAATTTAGAGCACAGTTCTGGGTCTGTTATATGCTACTTGGAAGTTATCATTGCTCCAGCTATTCATGGCTCATAAAGTATTGTTCTCTCAATTGCACTGTATGGCTCTTTGTGTGGAAATGATGGATGAAATGGGATACATATTACTTAATGATTAGACTTCTGCAAAACACATTCAAACAGATATGCCAGGCTTGATGATACCTTATTATCATCAATGAAACAGAGACAGCATAATGGTGCCATGTATGTATTTCTCAACAGTAAATGCAAGGGAAGTGTCTCTGTTTCAAACCCCGACAGCTCTTTAGTCTCAGTTATTTCAGTTCAGCTAAAGATGACATGCTAAAACGAGGGCATTTATTACTAAGTGGCATTAAGAAGGGGATATTTAACCTACCATTGCTTACAGCAATGCATGGAGAAATCATCTAATGCGTGCTGGCAGTAATTTATGACATTGGAAAAAATGCTCTCATCTTTTCTCCCCCGTCTGTGGTCTGGCTTTGCAAACTACAAGCCCTCAGGAGCAAGTTTGATATAATGTGGCTAATGAGAATAAGTGAGCACATTGCAATATTCTTAAAGGGTTACACTGCTGAGTCTTTGACTCTTTATACTTTTTAATTTCCTTGTACAAACAGTGCAGTGAAAAACGGCAAAATCCATTTGGCTGGTCTGTGCTACAAATTAAATCCTTGATTAAATTTTGGCAATTACTTCTCCGGGTCTTTTTCATTTAAACATTTTTAATTCATTTGAATAAGCTTCTTAATCATGATTCTGGCAATCCATTGTATAGCAAGACAAACTCTAATAAATACTATAATGCAGCAACAGACAAACAGAAGATGGATGGATGCTGAAAAGGAAGGGTTCTGTCTTTTGGGCATTTTTTTTTTATCTTGGTAAGTGTTGCCTGTATCCATCTTTCATGAAAGTTGTATTCCAGTCTTCTGTGATGCTGAAATTTATCTCATTATGTGTTGACATTTCCCTTTGTGATGTCAAAAGCTAATAAAGACTCCAGGTAGGGTTTCAAACCCTCTTAATAAGAGGGTGGAAGAAAGATTAAATCATCCTTAATGCACAAATCAATACTATAGTCAACCAAAGGGTACAAATTAAGAGGAAAAAAGTGAAGGGCTGTCAGTCTTGTAGCAGGAAAGATGCTAGATGGACATTTTCAGCAAAGGTGCTTGAATTTAGCTGCTTAGGCAGTACTGCAGAGGACTGTATTACCTATTGAAAGCGTATCACAGAACCTGAGCTATTCTCTGGAGGTTTTGGGTGGATTTTTTTCATCTGCGAAGACAGACATGAGACAGCAGGAGGTAAAGTACCTCCTTAGCCAGAGAAGGACTGACTGAGCATGGAGAGCAACACTGTGCCGTTTTCTCTGCAAAAACGGTGTGAGGAAAAGCTTGATGAGCACAAAGAGTCAGGAGAGAACAGAAATTAAAAGAAGGCCTACAAGAAAAACAAAACTTGGGGGAAATATTAAAACGTTAATCATTTATTTCTAATTATTGTACTGCTACTTTACTGTTGCTAAAATGTGTAGGAAATATTGATAAATAGAGAGGTTCAAAATCCATACAGTGTTTATCAGTAGCCCTAGAAAAGAAAGAGTTAAAGTCTTACTGCAAGGCCAACTCTCTGTGGGACAGGAAATATGCTAATATTTAACCCACAGTATCCCTAATCTGTAACCTCTGCAAACACTTAATCTCACCAAAACAGAAAAGATAACCTCTGTGATCCTGAGAGGATAAACAAAAGGAATGCAGATGTCCTGGTTTTTTCTCCTTTCCTTTAAACCAGAAGTCACCTGTAGATAGATTTTGCTGCTTTTTCCCACTGCATTCCAGAGGCCTGACTTTATGCAGTTCATAAAGGAGAAGAATTTAAAAGCTGCACATTGATTAAGTGCACTTAATTGCACTTTTACCATCACATTACATTTTGGGCTCAGTGTGAGGCAAAGGCACAAAGAAAACAGATAAATAGAAGACTGACAATTAATACCTAGATTATATTAAGAATTAAAAGAGGGGGGATCCTACCTCTTGGCAAGCTGTATTAATGTTGTCCCTGCCTCTTCCTGTCCCTAAAGGCAAGGGACTGACTCTCAGGGATTTAAGTTGAAAGGTGAAGGTTCTGCATACGTTCACTGGCATGCAGGGGATACAGAGTGGGTGAGCTCATCTGCTTGGTATAAAGCAGCAGTGGATAAAGATACAGTGCCCAAATGATAAGTCTGTCAATGCCATATCATTATGCTTATGCTCGGTTTCACCAACAGCACATAAAGCCTATTTAAATTTCAAATGTTGGGCCACCAAATTTAGTGTACCAATTAATAAAATCGGATTTTTTTGTTGTTTTTTTTTTAAAGCCTCTTCTCATGACAGAATTTCATTCCCTGGAGTGTTCTTATCAAACTTATGTGATGATCCTGAATAAAAACCTAGTGCCTAAAAAACAATACAGTGAAGAGGGGGAAAAAAATCCCAAACGAAGCATAAGAGAGAAAAATCCTTACCAAGATAAAAACTTTCAATATATCACAACAAATCATATTAGAGAACAGGTGACAAACACTCCAAATCCATCACCAGGAAAGAAAAATAAACTATGATCTATTTATACAAGTATAGTGATATGAAAGGAACAAGGAAAGAATAATTCACGAGGAAATTACAAGCTCTGAGCTTCTAATTTTGCAGATTATTGTTATTTTCTCTACAGATGTTGGCACAGAGAGACAACTTTAACCCCGAATTCTCTTCTTGCATAAATGAGGGACTACAAGCCTCCTGTTACTGGATTCAATATAATATGAAAATTAAATTTGCCAGAAGTAAAAGCAAAATGTCGTGTAAAAATCTATCAAAAGGATAAAACATAGAAGTCACACATAATATCTTAAGGATCAACATTCTATTGCAAATGGACATTTTTCTGTATAATCCCTTAATTTAGTGAAGACTGGTAGAAGATGTGAAGACTTTCTCACTGTGATTAGAAATTAAGGTCCAAATTATACTTCTAGATGCCCAGGGACTTCTCTAAATGAAACAAAGGAGTGAAAGGAACACATGCAGTTCACTACCTTTGATAAGGAACCACATGATGTCAACAATAACAACTCAAATCCTGCTCTAAGCTGGGCTCTTCACAGGTGTCTATCATCTGCTGGTAAGACTTTCCTATTTTCTACACCTTCAGAACTTTACCTCACTTTTGGTGTGAAGGATAAGACCCTCTGCTTTGAAAGCAATGAAAATATTCCTACTGGCTGATTAATTGGTGTATCAATGCATTTTTATATCCATTACAATGTATTAGAAGCTTGGCCAAGGACTTCCATAACCAAAGGTCTGGAAAGGATGACACTACATTCAGACAATTCCCTCTCTCAACTAGTCATCCATCAAGAGGCAGGCTTTTTTCACAGCTCTATTTTTTTTTTTTAATGATTTTGGTTTTAATTTTAAAATAAAATCATTTTATGGGCTTCAACTCCAGCACATCACAGCCTGCCAAATTCATCTGCTTATAGCCCTAGGCTGAAACATCTTTTAACGCTCAGTTTCTACAAAGCCTGAGAAGGACAATTCCAAGGCCTGTGTTGTATCCATTCCTTCCCTATCCTACTCTGCCCTGCTGGCACCTCCTGCCCACCCCGAGGGGCACCTTCAGGGTCTGGCACTGGCAGAGAGACACCCTTTGTTAATCAGTGTTGGGGGCAGGCTGCAGCCCAGCACTCATCAGGACATTACCATGCAAGCCAGCATGTTACTCCTTTCTATTCAGTCCCTAAAGGAATCGTGTTTGACAGAAGCGAACAGCTGCTGTGTATTTAGAAATGTGAATGTATTGCATTATTTAATGAATTGTGTCATTTTAATATAATTATTGCTAAAAGTCCAAACGTAAGCCTATTTTTATTTATGCTTAAAATTTTTACCCACTAAGCATTTTCAACTCTGTTTGCAGCCAGAAGTGCTTTCACAAGGTTAGACCACCATAGTACTCCCAGTTTTGTTTGTGGATCCTTATTCAGCCACTTTCTTTTCAACAAGAATGCTCTCCTCCTTTCCAGATAGTACCAGGACTGTAGCGGCACTGCTTGCACTTGAGCCAGCTCCCCTGCGTGCCACTAATATTGCTATCTCACATACAGTATTTCTGGGCTTTTAGCAAATTACATCCATGCTAGGATTCCTGTTTCTCCTCATTTTTTTTGGTAAAACTCTTTCATTTCTCCCAGTGCCTCCACCTACGTGTTCACTCTTACTTAATATCATGACAGTAGTACCTATGCCAAGAAGTCTTGAGCATGAATTATTCCTTCATGTGCTAAGAGAGTACCTCATGTGGAGCAAAGGATGAATTTCAACAAGCCACTTGATGCTACCAATTTCTCAACACACAAGCAGCCTAACAGGCACCAGTGCAGCTCAGCAGGTCTCACTGTCAAGCCCACAGCACAGCTCAGCTCCCACCATGTACAAGGAAATGACAAGGCAGTTTTGATCCCGGTGTTCACTTTCCCTTCAAAACAGCACCACTAAACTCACGGGGTTTTCAGAACAAGAGGGAATAAAAAGGGAACACGGGTTGTGACACTTTGCTTCCTTATTACTGGAATCCAGAGCGTGACTTGACTCTGCCTACCTACCGCTTAAAATTACAGTGAGGTAAAAGGATTTCAGACGCGGTGCTCTGCCTCTAGCAGGAGACGGATTCAAAATGACTGGTCACACAGCTCTGGTGATCACATGCATTCACAGGCATCTCATTTTATGCACTTATGCAAGAACCTCATTTCTGAAAGTCATCTGGAATCATTCTCTGGGGCTGGGACCCTGGGCCTGACACATGTTCTTTTTGGAAGATGTTTCTGGTTTCCCAACGGTTGTTCTGCACTGCTCTAGGGCTTACAGACACTCTAGCGACGGGCCACAACCTCATGCCTTATTCACATACCTCTATATTGCTACATTACTGGGTGGATACTGAATTAGTCATCACCAAGGGTCACTGAAATATTCACCTATTACTTCATTTGCAGTAGATATTCGTGTGGATGCTAGCCAAGATAATGCTGAATATGTTTTTCACTTGCAGCATTAGACAGATGATGTCCTTCTTTTTTTCTAAAATACCTGTTGCTATCAGAAGGAAAAAATGTCTACGTGTCTTTCCATACATGTCACACACATCCGTATGAAATCAATATAAGACAGGAATGTTGCTAGCCCACCTTAAAAAATGTTTAGGTAAAATTTCTGTACACGAAACTACCCCATGTTGAGTTATTTTAAGAAATTAAGTGTTTATTTAAAGTAGTCAGACCAAATGGCCTCTGGGATAAAACTCAATTCAATCTTAAACAGCACAGAGAGAGTGATTACAGAAGGGTAGGGCTCTATTTCTTTCTAAAGATGTAGAGAACATTGTATGAAACTGTCAGGTCTAAAACCAATACACAGAATTAATAAAACTGTAGAACTCATTGACACAGGACATTTTAGATGTGTATGCATTCACAAAGTGGTAAGTACGGAAAAAAGATCCCATCTGTGTGAAGCAATCCAACCCAGGGATGTCAGGGTACACCCAAATATGTCTGTATTTGCACACCATACCCCTACATGCCTCAAAAGCAGGACACAAGCATGTTGAAAGCCTCTCTCAGCAGTGCACTCAGGCATGATGCTGTTTAATCTGTCCCTTATTATTAGTTTTTATTTCCAAATTGAAAGGGGGAGCTGTGGGCAGGAGGGATGTAGCTTGTTCCTCCTAAAGCGGTGCTTAAAATCAAACCCCTTTTCTGAGCAGCCATAAGTGCAAAAGGCAGGAAAAAAATCCTGACTGGCACTCTAATGAAAATGCAGCTTGTTGTAGTCCCTGTGATAGAGAAAAATTCAAAGAAAAGGAGGGAGCAGCCGGTGGGGCTTCACAAGGGACTACTCTGAGGCTTTAAAGAAAAAAAACAGGCATGCTGGAAATAGAGAGGATCCGCACAAGGCTACAGAGGATCAGTAAAGACTTGCAGGGAAAGTAAGAGTAACAGAAAAGCAAGGGGAGTTCATGCTAGCCAAAGGGATTAAAGGGAGTAAGAAAGGCTTTTACAAATATTTCATGTCAGGCAGGAAAAAGATGGAAGAGGCTCACTAATAAATGAACGCCAGGACAAAGAAAAGACGGGGACTCAAAAATGAATAAATCGACTTTTAACAAGGGACACAAATAAGAGAAAGCCGGATAGTAAGAGGAAAACTGGAGGATAAAGAGGCAGGTAAAGGGAGGCGGCCTAAGTTTTGTGTTGCAGCACTGAGGCACAGGGAACACAGGGCAGCAGGGGAGCCTCTGCAGGCACTGTTCTCTCTGCATGGGGCAGAGGGGACAACACAGCCCAGCAAAGGCTCCTTGCCAGCGTAATAAGGCACAGCATGTGCCTGCAGCTCTGCTGTGTCCCTCTGCCAAAAAGTAAGGAGGAAGTGGAACAGCCCTCCTCTTCCTCCTCACCCACCTCAGAGACCAGGAGAAGCATGGGGAGCTTCCCCCACGATCTTGCAGACATAACTGACTGCACAAAGCTCAAAGGCATGTGAAGTCAATAGTTCATGTTTTGGACCCAGAACTATGTTGTGAGGCTATTGGGCAGAGAATTTAGTGAGGTCTTCTGCCTGTCATGTCAATTGTGTCTCCCTTTGATGATACACTGGCTCCTATGCCCTCGTTTACAGATCAGACCTGCGGTGACATCTCTTATGGCACCTCCATCAAGAGTTTAAAATGTAACCTGCTGATCAAGTTTAGGCTTTTCCTCAAAGAAACACAAAACCTTAGTGGATAGCAGAGGTGGGGTAGCAAATTTCCCCCAGAAGACTTGGCCTGTCCATGGCACCCATGGACATGGGTGACATGCAAGGCCAGAAGCTCAGGTAAAGTCTTCCAGAATAAACCCAATCTCACTGCAGAACATCTATAACACAGGCAAAGATAGACCAAAATCACCCATCAGTTCTAAACTGCCCTTCAAACTTGACCTTGAAAAATGCCTTCCTGGAAAGGATCAGACTTGCCTCAATCTTTTATTTTTGGATTCCACTTATCAACAAGAATACCGCCAATGTGATGCAAATGTATGAGCCACTTGATTGCTCTGTGCCCTTAACCATCTCTGAAACTAGACCAAAATGATAGCAATACAGTCAGATGCCAGTGCCTCGAGAACCACTCAGCAATTTCTGAGAAACCTTGAGAAATTTTCTCTCAGTGGTTAGGATATTAAATAATTTAAATATGTTCATGGAAGTTTTCCTGATAATCATTTCACCCAACAAAATAAACGTGTCAAATGTAAACTCTGTATTTTTGGACTCTCCACCTTGGCTATGTTAATATTTCTCTGGGGAAACTGCAGCAAGTTCTTGAATGCAGCCCAGACCCAAGCAGGGAGTGAGCCTCCAGTTCTGAGCCCACTTACCCTCCATCTGTGAGGAAGTTTACATGGCTCTGAGGACCCTGTGCTGCACAGAGAACAGTTCCACCAAAGCCACTGCTGCTAACTCAAAAGCACCCAAAGGCTGCAAATCTGAGCCATGTGCTCCAGCTTTGCTTAGGGGTAGTAGGATGATGCCTGCCACCTTTGGTCTTTCTCATGCAGCCTCCATCTCTCTGTGTGTCCCATTTCCTTGCCCCAAAAGAGTCTTTTAACAGTTTAAAATCTATTCTGCAGGGAGACCCTGGTGCAGACAGGAGGGCTGCTGAAGCATAGCTCATCCCTGCTCTCAGCAGGTATTGTCCCCTGTGTGCCAAGCCCACCTCCTCCACTGCTGCACTAACAGCTTCCTCCTAATGGCTTCAGCTCCACACCAGCACACAGAGTAAAACAATTTATGCTAGCAAATGGAGATGCACATAACCCATATACCAAACAGCAGAGGTATTCAGCTGGTTCTCTGCCTGTTCTACTCTCAAATGCAGTCTCAGTAAATTGATGATCAGAGATTATTAATTCTGAGTACTTCCTTCCATTTTGTCCAGCTGTCTCTTGGTTTTCCCTATTACCTGCCAGAGGAACCCACTAAATTTCTACAAGACTTTTAGTCAGTTTAATAAATTAAAAAAGAAGCAAGAATGAATGGAGCTCTAATACAATGTGTACCATGTGGAAAGTAGTCAGAACTACTATGCTGCTGGAAAATAAGCAAACACAGCCATTTACACTGAATCTTTCTCCATATATCAGCCTCTAGACAAAAGCACCTGACACCACTTCTCCTGTTTCAGACAGGACATACATTAAATTTACTTCAGATGAGGATGGATAACTAAGCTCAAGATCTATTAAAACCTTGACATCTGATTTAAAGTACAAGCATACATGAAACAATATGTGTCAAAGGCTCCAGAAATTTCCAGTTATTAGGACACAGGAGAAGCAAAATGCTGCAACATAGTGACCCCAATTAATCATTCCACTGGAAACCCAGAAGTGGACATTAAGTGTGGACACATCAAACTACATTAGAGGAACAAAAAGTTATTTCAAAAGGTATCCATTATTCTCTGCTAATATCCCTAACATCTCCTCAGTTTGTTTGATAAGCTAATGACATAGGCTGCTGGGGGAAAAAAACCCTGTCATGAAGGAAGAATTAGGTAAAGCCAGAAATCACATTTCATACAGGAGTCAGAAAATCAAAATGTTTTTCAGATACAGGGTAATTTATGCACTAACTTTGCTTTTCAGAATAAATTTGCTTCTGAGGCCCCAAGGATGCCTCTCACTGAGGCAGAATATTATCAAACAGGAACGAGTGCTTTGCTTTCTCAAAATCCCAAACAACTCAAAGAAAACCTGAAGCTTATTTACAAGCATCACTTGTGCACTCTCAGCCGTGAGTAACAGATTTCCATTAACACTCTGAAAAAGAGTATTTGATTTTTACAGACAAGCTACAGGCTATGCTTAACTTTGGATGCAGCCAGTGACCAAGCCTCAGTGATTAATTTTTATGTGAACCACAGTCATTGTGAGAATGTCTGTGCTGTTCTCTTCATTTTCTGATTTTTCACTTTCATGTATTTATGTCAGAGACTGCAACAAAACAGATTTATAAACAGGGACTTGCATTATTACCCTTGACTCTTTCATCTTCTGAAATAATGTAGCATCTAGTGTAAACTTGGACAAAACCAATGAGATATGCACAGTTTATCTGTTCACAATAAAATTACACAGAATAAAAATGACTTAAAGATTATTTCATCTTTTCTCATCTTTCATGTAAATTGAATTTTGCTATTCTGAGCTCTTTCTGTACACACAGGGGTGGAAAACCAACTACTTTTTACGGCATAATGAACACTTAGATAGCTGCAGAGAGAAGCATTGAATTGCATTTACGTTTCACAATTATTTAATGTCACCTATTAATATCCAGCTACTGTCTCCGGTAGTCCTACCTTGCAAGGTGGCTGAGCATGCAAAATGTGCTAAAAAGGAATTTCCTCCTCATTTCCATCTTTGTTCTACTAACCCATGCCTCCCATTGTCCCTGCACACCATTCCCACCAGGAAGGCAACTCGCATTAAGCACAGCCCCAGCACACCAAGCCTGCTGCCGGCACACTCTCAGCGCTGATCCTCTTTTCTGCTCACACATCACACTGCCTTACTCTTTTTGGGTTTTGTTTTCTGTAATCACTACCAAATTGTTGTTTGGGAGGCTGAGTTCCTTGTCTGCCTTGGAAAAGACCCCAACAACACAGCTTTGAATGCCCCAGGCTGTGATTTTGTCTTATCTTTCCATCTATCGGGAAGATTCAAGTGCAATATTGAGACTTGTAGAGCCAAGTTTATACTGCGCCACTGGTATTCCAAAGACAATCTTCTGAGAAGCAGACATCTATCTAAACTGATCTCATGGCTAAATTTCAGTTTTCATAGTTTGGATCCCTGCACGTCTTACATTTGAGTACTGTTTTCCAACCTGCTGAAAGCTCTGAGTGGTACTGCTGTGCCATGAAAACTGTGTGGTGCACCTGTACAAAGACAGATGCATGTCACTCATGCAGACATCCATGTCAAGCCAGACACAGAGCGATCTGAGATCTGAAGCATTAAAGGAAGCTTGTAATAAGTATACTTCCAGAGCTTTACCATATAATTGACCCTTTTCTTTCACTTCAGGAGCCTGCCCACTTTTAGTTTCCTAACACACCTTCCTTCAAGTTGATCAGCATCTCTCTCAGAAGCCTCATCTCCCCTTAAAATGAATACACACAAAGTCAGATCAGCTGATGATTAATCCCACTATGTCTCTAAAGGGTCAAAATGTTGGCAACAGAAATCAATGGCCAATCATGTAATGACCTCAGCAGGACTCTGATTAGAGCACAGGAGAGCTTACACAGAAAGCTGGCTACCATGTGGATCTACTCTGATGCCCTGGGGTATTATAGAGGCTGACAGCCAGAGCACAGAAGGGCAGCAATTCTCCCAGCCACACATGCAGATGGATTTTCAGGTATGCTGCAAGCAAATCTCAAAGGCAAGACAAACCCCCACAGCTTTCTTCGTAGTGTTGTTTCATTGCTGATGACTGCTAACACCTTTCAACTCTTCTCTTTTCTCCTTTGCTCTATAAAGTCTGTGCTAGCAGAATAGATCCCACCACATGAATCCTTGAAGATCAGTGGCCCAAGCATATTTGACACTAGTGGTGAAACTTCCCTTGGCTTCAGTGTGGGAGATACTCATCCTCTAAGTTTCATACAAAGAGCCTGAGGTTTACCTCTGAAAACTCATATATGAATCTGGGCCAAAACTTGCAGAATTCCTATAAATCTGCTATGATCAGCTCAGAAAATACATTTATTTTAACTTGGGATATGAAAACAAAACTCCAGAGAAAAGCCTGCTGAAGACCAACTACTAGTCTCTCCAAATTTTAAGAGAGACCCTCAAATATTTACACAGCATTCTTTTAGCTACAAATAACTATTCCAATGCTATCTACTGCAGTCACATCTGGTTTAGACAAATATTTTAAAACAATTCTGCCCAAGTGGGAATTTATTTAGATACACAAGCCTGAAAACAGAATTTTAAATCCAACAACAATTGCACACTCTTTGGAAGAGGATTGAAGAAATGCTGGTAAGAGACTACTTTGCAAAAATTTTCTGACACTCTGTCTTGGATTGGGCGGGTCAACAGCCAGCCCAGGTGTAATTCTGAAGTGTTGCAGATGGGAAGATCATACAAAATATGTGAAACGATCTCACCAAAAAACTGAAGTGCTGAAGAAGACACTGTGCCAGTGCATGGACTCTGTAGCATCAGCACTGAGACAATTCTTTCTGAATGACATTGATTCATATCCATGGAAATACAGTAAGGTTTCCAAGGATGTCAGGAAAATCCAAGATGCAGTTTGAGGTAGAAAGCTTTTGAGTGATGTATGGCCACCAAGTCTCTGTATTTCTGTTTTGGTTTTTTTT
>VXBB01023733.1:0-13147 GCA_013399915.1 Illadopsis cleaveri
AGATGATTGCACAACAACAACCACTTGTCTTGAGAGGCCCTTTCGAGGTAATTAAGATGGTTACTACTGGGTTCCCCCCACCTGATGGGGTGGCCCAGAGGGCCTCAGTAAGAAAGTAGTATGCTCAGATTGAACATTATTGTAACATCTTCTCAATAACTAAAGGAGCTGTGAAAAAACTGGCAATACAAGAAGCAGAAAATCTGGACAGCAGCCAAGACAAACCTGCCTCAGTTATTACCCCTCCCTTTTCCCCCGAACAGTCAGCAAATTCTTGGTTTACTGATGCTTCTGCTTTTTGCCCGACAGCTCCAAGCATGATTCCCTCACTACGGGGACCAAGTGATTCCAAGAATCCAGCATGTTACCCTGGACAACCTGTATTGGTGGACCTCCCTACTGCAGGGGAAGTAGCACTAGTGCTAAAACCCCATCTGAATAAATATACATGGGTAGCCTTTGATGCTCTAGGGAAAGAGTATCGAATAAATACACGCTGGATAATTTCCATCATTCTAACTTTCAGCCTCCTGGTGGCAGATTCTTTTGTGCTTACTTTTCACAGGAGAACTCCAAGAGATATGAAGGCCATATAAACCATAAATATTTTAAATACGAGTTTTAAACAGTATTGATTCAGAAGTATTAACAAACAAGTTGGCTGCCACAACTAGGGATTTGACCAAATTAAGACAACCATTGCAGTTGTCTTTATTGGCTTTGGGGATACATCAGTAGCTGTTTTCAAACATATTACCAAACTGGGAAAAGATAAATGTGAATGACCCCAAATTGGTAACTGATGCACTTGGTGCTACACAAAACAATGGGGTTTTTTGGCTCTCAGCTGTATCCAGGCACAATTGTGGATGCAGTCAGTTGCTGCCTCAATTATAAGAGAAGGTGAAGAAAGCATCTTTCCTACTGAAATTCAGAAAATAATTTGGGACAGTGCCATTGATTTTGAAAGAGAATTCCAATCCTGGTGGGACTTAGTGAATTTTACTTACAACTCCAGTACAAACACAGCCACAGCTTTTGTGTTAACCATACGTAATGCCTCAGTGCACTCGGTATTTCCCATCATTGCATTTAGGATTGAATCATGATGGAGCTATTCTCTATCCCTCTGAGCATAGGGAATGGGCCCATCAAATTGGTAAGAAATGGCAAACTGTTAATTTAGATTCTTGTATTGTCCGAGAACAACAAGGGTTTGTCTGTGAAAGTAATGCAATTATAGCTCAAGATATTTGTCTGGACACAGAACAAAATATCTGTCACTTTGAAATTCACCCTAACCAGATTTCTGAAACAGTGCTTGTATATATAGGCAATGGGTGTGCATACTTCAGAACTGCTTGCGATGTTGCATTTGTAGAAAATGTAGTGGTGGATACTAAAAATCACTCAAATTACTGTGTTTGTAACATAACCAAGATTACAAGATGTGATCTTTCTTACTTAGCCCCAGTTACCTCTTATCACCTTTTACAATCAGATTATACAGTGATTCACAAACTATTGCCTACCCCCATTGGGATGAAACTTACTTTGGTAANATTGCCTACCCGCATTGGGATGAAACTTACTTTGGTAAAGCAATTGTTGCTTCATCAGGAAAACCCTGGTAACTATTCATCACAATGTGAGAGAAATACATCGTGTTATGGAAACGGTAAGGAAAGATGCCGAACACAGGTGGTAGGATACTCTTTTTCGGTGGTCATCTACTTTCACAAGTGTCCTGAATAAATTGTGTCATCCCATCATTGTCATTTTGATTTTAGTTTTTCTTGAAGACCAATATATGCTCCTTTTTCTCTGGCTCTTGGCGATGTTATAAATGCATATTATATAGTTGACTTTTCACAAATACTAACATGAATACTGTATGTATAATTGTACAGTATTATGTTTTATTAATAGACTTTAGAAAGGTAATGAATGTATATTTTCTGATTGTACCAGAGGGTTAACAGTAAAAAGACTGTTTTTTTTTTTTTTCTTTGTAACATCTAAACTGACTAAGCCAGAATGTATGGAGGGGGGAGGGGGGGGTGTCACCTTGTAACCCTGCATAAAGGCTGCTAACTTTGTTTCTTGTCCAAATGAAAGTAACCAGAAACCTCAGGAGAAAGATTTATGAGACCCATGTTACCAGACAGAGTGGAGCCACCCACAAATAAATCTACCAGATAAAATGATTGGGGATACTTAAATAAAAGTCAAAGAGACTGTTTGAATCATGCATTAGCATCTATTGAATATATAACGCAGCAATCCTTAAAACAGTATTTGAAAGAGAAGTGCATGCTTTCTGGTGAAGCACCCCAGCTGGAACCTTTGCTTCTCTGTCTCCCAATTGTCTATTTTTATTTTTTTATTAAACTTATAAATTTTTCTAAGAGAGTGGAACTCGTTTTTCACAGCGACAAGCTAACACCATAAAGAGCCTAGCATATTCTAGCTTGTCGAAATATCGATCTTTGCGTATGCAGGAGATTAAACTTGATATTAACTTCTTATCAAGACTCCTGAATTCAGGCCATGTCTGGTCATTATCTAGTTCATAAGTTGGCCAGATTTTTTCTGAGAGTCTAGTGAGTTTAAATTTAAAGAATAAGGAATCCCCCCCAGTTAAATCAGTTCTCGAAACTAATGCCAGGGGACTATCTCTTGGAATGTTACTGCAATATTCACAAGAAAATGTACACCCCGTACCTCAGCAGTTATGAGTGAGAAAGTCATTTAGAGGGAGGGAGAGAGAGAGAAAGCAAGCAGGGACGGGATTCGAACTTTCGCCCTTCAGAGCCACAGGGCAGAGACTCACTTCCTGCACCCCTGCTGGCATCAGGCCAATAGTACTGCGATCTAACCCCAAGGCAGGGACTCACTCCCTGCGCCACTGCTGGCCTCACACAACAGCACTGCAATCTAACCCTATTTTTCAGAATGTCCTCTCACTACCAGTGGGGAGACAGAGAGCCCTCTACTTGACCTTCAGGCCCTTTCCCTAACACTTAACTCAGGTGCTAAACAGAATACCTTCTTATTCAATTACTCACGCACCTCTGTCAGGTTCACGGAACTTTGGATTCTTGGGCTCTGATACCTCCTGGGCNCGTATTTCAGCAGGGGTTGGGTAGACCTGTTATCCCCACCGCTCCTGGAACTTCACCAAGGGGTTGCTATTTCTGGCTGCTTCCAGTTATATCATTGTAGGAGGCAGTGTACATCAGCATGCTGTCCCAGGCAAGTTGACTGGTTCTTTTGGCGGAGTCTGTGGCCTCGGACTCATCTGTCGGTATTATGGGGCCATGTCCCCGCAGGCTGTTCCCGTGCCTGTATCCAAAGTGGATGAACAACGGCCACGTGTGCAGTTGTCAAGGCAAAGAAAGTGCTTCATTACATGGGATGAGTCGCTTGGCTTTATCCTGGTTCTCATACCACCCAGCAAATGGGTGCAAGGCGCGAGGCGGAGAGAAGCCGTGAGCATGTCCCACTGCCGCCTGGCTGCTGCCATCTTTGTGAAAGACGAGGGCCCCCAGGCACCCCCTGGGGATGGTGGCAGGTGAGGCAGCAGTGCCTCGTTTGTTTTCTGCCTGGCCTTACGCCAGGGCCCGCTCTGCCGGGTGCATTTTTCGTCTGTTGGTCTGGCGCGGTGGCCAGCAGCCCAACGATGCACATGGCCAGGGCTCTGCTGAGTTCAAGCCCGCTGAGGCTTCCCCTGGCCCTTCCCCGAGAGCCTTGAGTCCGGTTGGCCAAGGTGGCAGTGCCTCATTCCCCACTCCTCCCAACGTGTTGCCAGTGTGTCCATGTTGCAAGTGCCATGGGGACGTGCCATGGGGCGTGTGGCCTTGCCTCAGCCTGCCTGGTTGCTTGAGAGGCTCGGTGACAGGGGTCACCTGATGAATTGCGTGATGGAGTGGCAGCACCCTGTTCCCCCCACCATGCGTTGTTGAAGTCATCCCCCTTCCTCATCCTTAAGCCAGGGACCCATGTAGTGGGTGGAGTTTTGTGTGGCCGCTGGCCGGCCGTGGTGACTGGCTGCTGCAGCGTGTGGACTGGAACCTGACACCTGGGAATGTCACGGGGGAGGCAGCAGCGCCTCACCCTTCCTTTGGTTGTGACCGGCACAATCGAGCCACTATGCCAGGTGGCCCATGGTGTCTGGCCTGCCCTGGCTGTCGGCAGGCTGGATTTTGTGAGCAAGTCCGCTTTTTAGGCCTGCTGGCATGCAGGTAGAGTGGAGGATGCCCGCCTGGCCTATTTTTTCCCTTATGGTCCTAAGCCATGGCACTGAGCAGCACATGACAAAAGCATGCAGGCCACGAAGGCAAAGGATGAGTGAGATGTGGTAGTGGCACAGGGGCGTAAGAGGCGTAAACCTCATTTTCCCTCTCCCTAGCCCACGCCCTATGGCTAGCACAGGTCATTTGATGCACTGTGTGCCTTTTTTTTGGTCATCTTTTCTATCCCCGGGCTTTTCCTGAGGGAAGCCAATCGCTCTGAGGTGGGTGAAAGCTGGTGGCCCGTGGCACGGTCGGTGGCACTTTCTCACACACTCAGATAGGTTCCCTGGCAGGGGAGGGTGAAACGTGGCCCACCGTGTTCGCCCCCAACCCAGCGGTTCCATCCTGTCGTCGTCTCCCTAAGACGCTGTCCACAGCTGTCCACAGCTGCAGGTAGGCGGCAAGAAGCCCCGCGCTCCTCCTCCGCTGTGACCGAACTGTGAAAGCCGCAAGCGGATCACCGGTGTTAGCAGCCTCCGGCGCCTCTAGGAGGCTCGGCGGGGAAGGCCTCTCAGGGACGTGTCCTGCTCGCTCGCACACACACGGAGTCCCGTACCTGTCCGCTCATTGCCCACCTGGACTGTGGCGGGGTCAGCCAGGGGGCGTGGGCACTGGGCAGCTATTGTCATTGTCCCAGGACCATGGCAGATGGTCGTTTCTATGGCTGCTTTTCTTCTTTTCCTCTGTCTGTCCCATCAATGAGGCTTTTTGGGTCATGTCGGAGAAGGCCCCCCGTGGCCCAGCTCTTCTGGGGCTGTCACGGGGAAGCCACAGCGTAGCCCGCTGCTCAGGCAGGGCGGTCTCCTTTCTAATTTGCTTCCCATCGCAGGTGACGGGCGTGTGTCTTTACTGTCCTGGGCTGTGTGACAGCTGTGTCGGCCCGTGAGCTCTCAGCTGTCCTTCAAAAACCATGCAAGGTGCTGCTGCTAGCCCCAGTCCAGGTAGTGCCCGTGGTTGACGGCCGTGAGCAGAGCTAGGCGGCACTGCAGCAGGAGTTGAGCCGAGACAGTCCCAGAGAGAGGGAACGAACCAATGGCACGGACAGGGGAGAAGAGCCTGTTCCATGTGCATGCACCATATGGCGCTCCTTTGTTGTGCTGCTGCCTGCTGCAGAGTGAGCCGCCCTGGCCTCAGGGCCTTGGTGTCCGGCCGTGCCCGCCTCGTCAGGTTGCTATCTCCTCTAGTACGTCTGGTGCTTTCCGCGCGGCCTGACAGGGTGACGGATCAGAGCGGGCTCGCTCCCCGAGCGGGCCCCCTTCGGCCTAATCTCGCCAGCAGCCGGTCACACTAACCTGCTACAGGTTGGTGGGCGGGCTGACCCCAGCTGAGCCCTATTCCGTGCGCCATGCGCACGACTTGAACATGAGGCCGAGTCCAAAGGGCATGGACGCTGATAAAGAGAGGGAAGGAATGAACAAAAAGCCCGTGTCATCCAAAGCTGGGGCTGCGCAGCTGTCCTGGCTCCTTGCCCGTGGCTTAATGGGAAGGGCCAGCCACTGGGGTCGGCCGTTGCCGAGGGCATCCCGCCTCACTGCCACGCGGCAGGCAATTCCCCACCCCAGGCGCCACTGGGCCATGACGTTGCCGGCCACCATGCCGCCACTGTCATGTCCATGATGTCACTCCTGTGGGTTGGAGCAGTGAAAGAGCCGGGGCAGCCGTGTCCTGGCGAAGAAGCCTTGGCGTATAATTGCCCGCAGCATGTGATCTGTGTGCCTTGATAATGGGGGATGCTGGGCAGAGAGCGCATGCTCTCCGCCCTTCCTCTGCTGCTTGGTTGTGGCTGGCCTGCCGCCACAGTCTCGTGCGCGGCGCCGCATCCACCGCAGCTGTGCCTCTCCCCTCGGACGGCCTTCTCCTCAGACACACTTGCAGTGCCACCTGCCGGCCATCCTTGGCAGCAGGCGCTAGGTGCTATTCTCCTGCAGGCAGCAGGGATGGTGTCTGTCTCGCCGACTGGATGCAACTTCGGCATGAGGTTCCTGTGAGCACTCGGCACTATCACTGGTGCCAGATGCCGGCGAGTGCGGGCAAGCCCGTGCTGATCGGCGGCAGTACCGCTCGGCGAGTGTCTCCCTTGGGGGACATTCGACTGGAAGGCGCCCGCAGTCACCTGCAGCGGTCTTGGCCTGGGCCCTGCCCGTCGCTTCCCTGTTGCCCTTCCTGGCGACGTGTGGGCCGAAGGGAAGGAGTGCAGGTGGCCATGGGGGCGCTCCTCCACCGGGTTGTCTTCTTTTGGGAAACGTGGAATTTCCCTTGGAATGGAGAATGTAAATCACACCCCCCCCACCTGCTTTTTCAATTGTAAATTTGCAGTTAGAGGCTTTCAGGCAAAGATTTGGGGATAGGAACAGCAGTTCTTTACTAATATGTATAACAAAGCAAACAAAATCCACAACTACAGCACTAATAACAAAACAGTACCAACAACCTTGATGGCTTTGTTTCACAAAACCCAGGGCAGTTTGGTCTCGGTGCAGGACTCCAAGAGCACCAAGCTGGAACAGTCCCAGGCTGGTGGCTGGAATGGCAGGATGTCCCTGGCAGGCAGGACAGGGGGGTGCAGGGTCACACTGTAGCAAAAAGAGCAGTGCCAAAGAAGCTGCGACAGCGGGGCAGGTAGAGGAGCTCAGAATTCCAGGGCACGCAAGCAGATGATGGTAGATTTCCCGGGACTGGACATGCTGGTGACAGTCAACTCCTCTCGCAGCAAGCAACAGCCTGGCCGTGTCCTCTGTCCTCTCTGATGCGATGCTGAGAGCAAAAGCCTAAAGCTGCCTCCACCTCTGTCCTTCACCTGTGCCGAAACTCACATTATCTCCCCCTCGGAACTTTGTTTGGTCAACCACCCTTAAGCACCCAGTACTTAATCTCCTAGTAACTCATGGGGAAAAAATTCGTTAAGAGTGAAAAAGGAACAAACCTAACCCCCAACACGGGTCTCTGTGTGGAAACAAGGAGGGCGGGCGCTGCCCCCTGGCAATGTATGCTGTATGCCTTCCAACAGGGGCATGCCCGTGGAAGGGGTCCAGATGGCAGCGAAGAGCTGGTGGCAGTCCCAGGAGTGGGGCCGCAGGGGTGGTGGGTCTGCCGTCTGGCAGGCCTCGGGTGCTCATGGTGCTGGTTCGGGTCTTGGCGGCGTCCACCTCCAGTGACAGTGGCGGAGCACGGCGGCCAAACACTTGCCTCCTGGTGGGAGGGGTCCCGTGGGGGTGCACCCGTGGGGCGGTTGTTGCCGTGCGCTGTCTCGGGTGTTCTAAGGCTGCTGGGGAGAGCTGGCCACGTTGGTGGTCAAGGAGTGAGTGCGAGCAGAGGCTGATGGCCACGCCCCTGGCTTCGTGTGTGTGTATCTTCCCGTGAGGGAGAGGTTGGGTGGGCTGCCACGCCCCCCGCGGTCTGGGGGGGCGCTGCGTGGCCCTCCGTGCAGAGGCCTGGCCGAGCCCGGGTGCCGGGGCCGCCTCCGAAGGAGGGCACACGATGTGGTGTCTCCTCTCACGGGGGGAGGCGGTCAGGAGTGCAGGCTTCCCCGCCTTTTCGCCGGTCTTCTGAGCCTTCTGTGGGTTTCTCTTTTTCCCTCCCACTCCATTTGTCTCCATGTATCCAACGCTGGCCTTCATCCTGGCCCTGTTAGCCACCACTCCAGGTGAGGGCCTCCAGGTAAATCTACAAATTGAAAAGAATGAAGTTCAGCAGACGCAGGAGCGTGAAGAATATCTGCATCCAAGATGTTGACTCGACTCTTGACATCAGATACTGACTCAGACAAATGACTCAGCTCCTGCAGGAGATTGAGGTGAGCAGTGGCATCATAGAAACCCTGCTCTATTTGCATGGCAACAGCAGAGGCTGCTTTGGATCACTGCAGCTGCCCTGGCTCTGTGGTAGATAGGGACAGGCGCTCGCAAGATCTTGGGATGTGATGGAAAGATAGGGCCCTTCCCCCATCATCCCCTGTGGTATCTTATCACCCCTGTGGTATGCGACCCTTCCCTAACTCCAGTACTTTTCCATTCCTTTACTAACCCCAGTTAGACCTAACTAGCCCCCTGTGACGTAGTGAAGCCCCCTGACTATTTAACCCCACGAAGTAGGGTAATAAATGCCATTTGCCGTCCATCACATTGGTGTCAAGCGTGTCTGTGGCCCGAGTGGCCCGGGTGAGGCCGGGCTGCCATGCTGGCTCTCAGAACCAGGTCGTCACACCTTCCCTAGAAGGCAACAGGCTCTGGTTCTTCTTAGTATGGGCTGTTGGCTGCTCAGGAGAAGAAAGCGTGGCTCTGCCAGCTGCAAGGGAGGCTGCGAGCAAGAATTTCAGCAACAAAGAGAAGATGAGCAGCAAGAAGTTTGGCTGTGAGAAAGTCACCAGCCAGGAGGAGAAGGTCAGCAGCCAGGAGAAGGCTGGCAGCNCGCAGGAGCGTGAAGAATATCTGCATCCAAGATGTTGACTCGACTCTTGACATCAGATACTGACTCAGACAAATGACTCAGCTCCTGCAGGAGATTGAGGTGAGCAGTGGCATCATAGAAACCCTGCTCTATTTGCATGGCAACAGCAGAGGCTGCTTTGGATCACTGCAGCTGCCCTGGCTCTGTGGTAGATAGGGACAGGCGCTCGCAAGCTCTTGGGATGTGATGGAAAGATAGGGCCCTTCCCCCATCATCCCCTGTGGTATCTTATCCCCCCTGTGGTATGCGACCCTTCCCTAACTCCAGTACTTTTCCATTCCTTTACTAACCCCAGTTAGACCTAACTAGCCCCCTGTGACGTAGTGAAGCCCCCTGACTATTTAACCCCACGAAGTAGGGTAATAAATGCCATTTGCCGTCCATCACATTGGTGTCAAGCGTGTCTGTGGCCCGAGTGGCCCGGGTGAGGCCGGGCTGCCATGCTGGCTCTCAGAACCAGGTCGTCACACCTTCCCTAGAAGGCAACAGGCTCTGGTTCTTCTTAGTATGGGCTGTTGGCTGCTCAGGAGAAGAAAGCGTGGCTCTGCCAGCTGAAAGGGAGGCTGCGAGCAAGAATTTCAGCAACAAAGAGAAGATGAGCAGCAAGAAGTTTGGCTGTGAGAAAGTCACCAGCCAGGAGGAGAAGGTCAGCAGCCAGGAGAAGGCTGGCAGCAAGAGAGAAGATCAGCAGTGAGGAACAGGTCAGTGAGCTCAAGGAGAAGGGCAAGGGGGCAGACAGTGGTGGCAGCACTTTGGCTGTGATCACCCTATCACCAATGAGCACAACCAGGATAATGCTGGAGTGGGCTGTCAGCAACCTGATCTAGTTGAGAATGTCCTTGCACATCGCTGCAGGGTCACACTGGACGGCCTTTAAAGGTCACTCCCAAGCCCAACTGCTCTGTGATTCTGTGATTCTCCCACAGGGCCTGCCCACCACCCAGGTGCTGAAGGAGCTGGTGGATGAGTTTCTTGGTGTCTGCTGAGAGCTCTCCTGGAGGAGCTTCATGCCAGAGCTGCACCCGGCTGCTGGGATGGACATCAGCTCTGAAGCCTGCAGCGTCTCAATGCTGGGAGCAGCACCTACCACCCGCTGGTCATCCTGCGGCCACCCCCCAGCCACTCCTTCACCCCGGAGAGTATGGAGGAGCTGCCAGCCAGGCGCATCTGTGTGGCACTGGAGTGCCTGTGCTCCAGGGAGCTGCTGCCAGGGCAGAAGTGCTTCCTGCACACCTCTGGTGGCCAGCTGCCCAGGGATCAGGACTGGCGGGTAGGTGGCCCGGCACTATGCGAGCAACAGCAGGTGTTAGAGCTCCTGGGCAGCAGGTCTCGCCAAACTCCAGGGCTAAGGGGGAGGACCACCACCGCGCCCTCCTCCTCCCCTGTTGGTGGTGCCGTGGTGGGGGGTGTTGCTTTCCCTCTGGGGGGGCAGTGTCCTCTCAGCGCAGCATTTCACACGGGGGTGTGGGGGCCAGGCTGGCTGGCACCCAGCACTGCTGTCAACCAGGGCAGATTGTCCTCACTGCACCCCAACCATATAGTGCCACTTGGCCAGTGCTCAGGCTGTGCTCAGGCGCTTGGGGTCCACGGCGATGTCGGCTATCCACCCAACCCACTTTCAAACACAGACCAAGGACTCTATGCACATGCACGAGTCAGAGGCTGTTGTTGAAAGCCCATAGCTTGGCAATGAAGGTGAGGGCTGGCGTGTGCCGGCTGAGGTGGGATCCTGGGGCACGTGTCGCACCTGGCAGCCCCAGGTGCACCACCAGCCTGTCTTGCCTGCTGCCCCAAGCTGAGCAGCACCTCTGGCCTGCACTGCACCATTGAGATGGCTTTGGCCAGGCAGCTCATGGCTGCAGCCAGGCAGCTCAGGTGCCTACCTGAGCCTTGAGTAGGCAGCAGCCGGCCCTGCCAACAGCACCATGCGGGCCAGAGAGCTGCCACCTCTCAGACTCACCGCCAAGGATGCCACTGCTGCTGAGGTGACAGCACTGTAACCGAAAAGGAGTTGAAGAAGGTGAAGTCAACCATCCGTCATGGGACATTTTGTTGTGTTCTCTTAGGATTCTTTAGTTCTTCTATTATGAACTCCAAAAAAAGGTAGCCAGATTGTAATTCTAAAACCTCCCAAGGCAGAGCTGGGAAGATTAAGATGATTTCAAATACGTCTGAGATTTTGTTAAGAAAAATTACACATCCATACAAGCTTTTCCTCCACAGATTCTTATTCTAAGCTAGCTTTGTTTTTAAAGTACTTGGCTTTGCTGAGTTTTCCTTAATATTAGACATAAACTCAGCTAAAGTGCATTTGTCAGGCCTTAATTTTCAGACCGTAACTGCGATACACTCCAAATTCCTGAATTAGCTGGAACGAGTGCCTGATGGGGTGTCAAGGCTGCCAGATTTTATGTAATTTTTTCCTCCCTTGTAGGCACAGAAGGACATTGGAGGGGCTGTTCATGTCTATGGTGCTGGTGGCGCTCAGGAGGTGAGAAGGCCAACGGCTCCTGCTCTCCCAGCTCTCTCAGCTGCAGTGTGGCAGCAGGAGCAGGGCAGTGGCCATCCCTGTGCTAGAACTGCTGACACCACACCTCGAGCGCTGTGTCCACTTCAGGGCCCCTCATGACAGCGAACTGAGGGGCTGCAGTGTGTCCAGAGAAGGGAACGGAGCTGGGCAAGGGTCTGGAGCAACAGGAGCAGCTGAGGGAGCTGGTCACAGCCTGAACTCCATAACCTCAGAGGCTTTTCCCAACCTAATTCACTCTGAACACAAATCAATTCACTCTGAATACAAATCACTTCAACCAAGACGTACTTCAAATCCCTATAAATAGACATCTACACAGAGTGCCCGACGGCTTCTTAAGGCTGCTGTCTTGAGGCTGAGATTTAAAGGTACGACGTATTTCAGCCCCACGGCCCCCAGCAGAGTCCGCCCCAGGCAGCCACCGTATTATTGCCGATTTCCCGTCCCCGCCACCGCCCTTACATGCGTGCGGAGCGAACCAAGCTGAGGGCGTAGGACCGGGGTGCCACCCCTCCGCCACGGGCCGTTGGACCGGGCCGTGAGAGACGTAGCATGGCCCGACGGCGGCGCCGCGGACGATGCTGGGAGTTGTAGTCCGAGGCGGCGCCGGCCGCGGCCTCCTTGCCTGTATCCCTGGGACGGGAAAGGCCGGGAAGAGACACCACGGGTCTGCTGCAAATCCTGAAGGTTGGCAATGGCACGAAAATGTGCGAAATTAAATAGTTGGAATTCTAATGATTCTGATAAGGTCAGGCAGTGTTTGGAAAACTGGAATTTGCTTGGGTGCGTGGTGCCTGTGGACTGCACTAGTCACAAGGGAAGGCCAACAGCCCTTGTTGTCGTGCCTGCTGTTTCCAGCTGTCCCAGTCTGTGTTAGTTCTTATGCACACTGGTGAAAAGGCTTGTTTGGTGTTGCTTTTGGGGTGTTTTTTTTAAGGTAAAAAGATTATGCAGGTGTTGTGGTTAACATAATTTATGTGATGAATATAGAATCACAGAGTGATCTGGGTTGGAAGGGGTCTTAAAGATCATTTTCTTCCACCCTGTGCCTTGGGCAGGGACACTTTCCACTACCCCAGGTTGCTCCAAGCCCTGTCCAACCTGGCCCTGGACACTTCCAGGGGTCCAGGGGCAGCCACAGCTTCTCTGGGCACCCTGTGCCAGGGTCTCCTCACCCTCGCAGTCAAGGATTTCTTCCTAATATCTGACCTAAACCTACTCTGTTTTAGTTTGAATATTTTTTCACTATCTGCTAATAATTCAATACATGGGATTCTGCATTAAGCTATACTGCAAAACATGTAAACTAGCAAACTGCACAGTTATTTCATTTGTGGATTTTCTAGTTCAAGTCATATCTTTGAAGTGCCTATGTTAACTTGGAGGAAGCACAACTTTAAACAGAGCTCCACAATAATAAGTGCCCAGTACTATTCACCTGCTGCAATCAGCTTCATTATGAATGGGAGGAAAGTTGAGCTTCAGTTTCCTACTCTAAAGCCTTGATCAAGAGAAGTTATCTGCCACCTCACTTTCAAGTCAAGGGATGACCTCACACACAGGTGCATTGTTCGAGGTATGACATGAGTAAAGAGCCCAAAGTCTCAGGAAACAGGTATAGGAGAGTTCTGGGGGGTTGGTTTGTTGGGGGGTTTTGTGTTGTTTTTTCCCTCTCCTGATTTTCCCTCTCTTTAAGACTTTGGAACAAGTTATTAAACACCAGGTGATTAAACTGATGATCTCTGTGTGCACTTTCTTTGGCTTCATTGAAATTTCGTGTGTCCTTTGGGACCTGCCTGCGTTTTCCAGACCAGAGGCTGAAGGACATTCTTACCCCTTAGTGCTCTCCCTTCCTAAAGTGGAACAAAAAAACCCC
>VXBB01023737.1:5150-18586 GCA_013399915.1 Illadopsis cleaveri
AACTCTGAACAAACTCAGTTCTCTCAGCCACGCCTTGTAGAAGAGAAGCTCCATCCCTCTGATCATCTTGGTGGCTTGTCCTAGACTTGCTCCAACAGGTCTTTTTTTATTGAAGACCCCAGAGTTGGATGTAACACTCCAGGTGGGGTCTCACCAGAGCAGAGCAGAGGGGCAGAATTCCTTCCCTCCCCTGCTGCTCACACTGCTTTTGATGCAGCCCAGGACACTTCTGGCTTTCTGGGCTCCAAACACACATGGCTGGGTCATGTCCAACTTCTCACCCACCAGCACCCCGGAGTCCCTCTCACAGGATTGTTCTCAATCTGTTCATCCCCCACCTGTGTTGATACTGGGGGTTGCCCTAACCGAGGTGCAGCCCCTTGCACTTGGTCTTTTAAATCTCATGAGATTTGCATTGTCCCACTTTTTGAGCTGGATATACTGGGAAAAATAAGTAAAAGAGGAAGGAATTAATAAGTAAGTAAGACAGGAAGGGAGGAAGAGAGGGAGGAAGGGACGGATGAAAAGAAGGAAAAGGAAAGAAAGGAGGACTAAGAAATATTATGAAGGTTTACATAGAGACATATCTTCACGCAAACTTAGCTAAAAGGGTTAGAAAGTGAGAGGTCAGGTCAGGGACAACTGAGCCATGGTCTCTTCAATGAACACAATAACCTAAGATAGCTGTTCTGAAAGCAATGGGATGTGCATAGCACAGCAAGGCAAAGCACAAGATATTCCAAACATCTATTGCTGACTGTTTAAACAACTGAAATTTCCAAATGTCAAAAATGTTCAAATCCATGAGCATGCATTTTTAAGAGAGATACTGCCAAGGAACAATTCCTTTTGTTCTTTTTCCAAGACTGTAAAAAGACTTCCCAAATTGAAGGCTGAATTAGCTTCTCCTTACTTTTTAATTTTTTGTAAAGTTTTCTGACCAAGTAATTTGAATAACAGAATATCCTGAGTTAGAAGGCTCCCACAAAGATAAGTCCAACTCCTTTTCCTGCAACAAGTGAATATGAAAGTCTGCTACTTCAAAGAAGTTGAAATTTAATCAGAGGAAATATTTTAAAATATTCAGTAAGTGTAGCAAGTACCTTGCCAACTGAGACAAACTTTCAGATATTTCACACAGGGCCAAAATTTCTATATAACTGAAAAGATTAATCACTGATTAATCAGATTTGACAGACTGAATTCAAAGGAATGAAACACAGAGCATTGGCACACTTGGGCGCACGTTTTCCCCTTTATCAAATGATGACTTAATCATGAGACAAAAGAAAAGAAAACAAGTAAAATTCCTGACCTTCTATCAATAGTAACAAAGTTAAGAAAATATTTTAGGAATTAATAAAATGGGGGAAAAAAAGAGGATTAAAGATTGCAATTTTATCTTATTATGGATTTTGGAAGCAATGTGAAAACATATTCAAGTCTGAGAATAGAGCAGAAGAAAGTTAAATCGGTTTCTCATACATATATTCTGGGGTAGGGTCTACAGTGTTTATTTCATAAGGGAACTAGATAAAATATTATATCACATGAATAGTGTAACTATCTTTTTACAAGAGGGGAAAAATGGATCTTAAAATCTGGCAGTACTTTTATGAAGATAACTAAGAGAGGCCAAGTAGGACATGAGGAATAACTTGCAGAAATTATAAAAACTATTATTAATCCTTTTTCTAACAAATCAACGGCAATAAACCTCATAGTCTATTGACAATTACATAAACAATATAAAAAAATAGGGAAACAAGAAAGCTACTTGATTTTGCCCGGTATTCACACGGGAGAAGCATGGAACTAAATAATTCTGTTCCCATATTTTATATATATATGGGTTACATCAGAGGATCTGTCTCAAACTGAACATTTCATAAATCAAGGAGACAAAATGGGTTGTTAAAAAGTCCTGGGAGTAGATACCAGACATTAAAGAATTTAAAAAGCCTAGAAAACAGCTAACACAAGGACAATTTTTAAAATGCTTCATGAGGGCATAAAAAAGCCCAGAAAGAACTGATATCGACATTCTTAATTACAAATAACATGAAGCATTGTCGAATATGATTTATTGAAGAAGAATCAAAACTATTTTCATTCAAAAAATCTTAGGTGTTACTAACTTACACCAGTTTTCTGAATGAGTCAATAAATAGACTCTGTTAGATCAAAGGTCTAGGCTGGCCTTAAAATGGCATTTAACCAAGGTCTTCTCCAGTCATTCTTAGAGAAACTTAGCTGACATAAAAAAAGACCCTTACATAGAGGAATACCTAGTTACTAAATTAGGAAAAAATAACTGGGAAGGGAAAGAAGAGAGGAATAATTGAGCAGTTTCCATGGAGTTGGAAGATCATATGAGTGATGGTGTGAAGAAAGAGGGAACTGAATTAATTTTCTGTTTCAGTATCATGAAAATGTAGAAGTAGATGTAAAGCAAACAGTGTAAATTTTTTACTAATGCTTAGCTGAATTTATGATTTTTCATGGCAGGGCATAGTGGATATTAAAAATTTACGTGTGCTCAAAAATCATTTTAAAAATTACCAAAAAAAATCCAGTAAGTATTAGAGTTGAAAAACACTGATCTCATTCTGGAAACTTCTAAGACATGAATTGCTAAGAAGCCATGACAGTTCTCTCAGACAGTATTCCTGTGCTGCTCTTGGCAAGTATTCTATACATACCCATTTTTGGTCAATGTCAGAAATGGGATATAGGACTAGATGAACTTTTATTCTGATGGCACGCAAATACTCTCATGCTACTCTGCAAAAATAAAAAAAGGTAACTGGCTGTTTAAAGCAAACTTTTTCAACTGACCGAAAAAACCAGGGAGGGAGGTGGTGCAGTAGAGTTGGGAAATTACAGAACAATACTAAATATTTATCCTTAAGTGAAGTAAAAATCTTTTGCTAAAAAGAAATATTAAATAGCTAATTATACACATGCACCAAAAAAACTTACAGCTTTCTGGTTTCCATCATCAAGATAAAATGTATAATTAAAAAAAAATTTAATTATATTTTTGAAAAATCATTACAATTTACAGGTCCAATCAAGAAGTCAGAAAATAGGTGGTGAAATAATAAAATTAAATGAAAAAATTGAAGAATATTAATGTTCTTAAAGTTATACCATTAGTCAGATGCAAATGAGGGATTAATTTTTAAATCTCTTCTTGGACCTTCATCTTTTCTTGTCAGGAATTCTGATATAAATATCTTTGAAACTGGAAACAAATTGGTGAGAAAAGTACAATACTGAGTGTTGATCCATAACAGTTTGNATATTAATGTTCTTAAAGTTATACCATTAGTCAGATGCAAATGAGGGATTAATTTTTAAATCTCTTCTTGGACCTTCATCTTTTCTTGTCAGGAATTCTGATATAAATATCTTTGAAACTGGAAACAAATTGGTGAGAAAAGTACAATACTGAGTGTTGATCCATAACAGTTTGTAATCTAGTAATTTTTTTCCCTTTCTTTTATTAAACATCAGCATAATTTGCTAGAGGAAACATATCTGTAAAACTCTATTTTTATTAGTTTTAGCTCTACAGTTTAGTCAATTTTCTGAGGAATTGAAATGAGCATTTCACCAGAAAGTAATTAGAAAACAAACATATAAAACCAACTGTACTCTATGTTGTAATTCTGACAAAATCTATTATGTTTTACAAATCCATTAAGGGAGCAAATTGTGCAGCCTGTACTGTTTTATCATTGCAACAACAAGCCCCACTGTTTTTTGTTGAAACAAATACACTTCTCCACTGGATGAACAGTGCTAGGTGAATATCAAAGGGTTTAACAATATTACCATAATTACATCTCCTCTCAAGTTTTGTTCTGATGAAAGATAAAAAATATATAAAATACTCAGTCCAAGAGATCTGTGACACAAAACCAGCAATGAAACACATGGCAATTAATATAAGCCCTTAGTATTCAAATGTCTCTCTTATCATCCAGGCAAATTATAAAACTCCTCCTCTGTACTGTGGTGCCTTCTCCAAACACATCTGGCACTTTGCAGACATTCAGAGAGTGTGCAGACAGATCACTGTCTAACACTCTCTGAATGTGCTCACTGTTGACAAGGAAGCAGTTTGCAACTCCTCTCACATTTGGCCCTGCATCACAACCTTAATTCAGCACAGCAGACATGAACAAACAGACAAGTAAACAGACCAGTGCAGCAAGTGTTGGGCCCCACACACTAACACAGGAGCCAAGATTTTTCCTGCTCCTGTGGCCCTCAATCTACGTGTGGCCTTAGGCCATCCCAAAAACTGTCAACGCCCCAGACATATCCACACTGTCAGGGCTTAGAGCAGGGACTGTCAATACCTGAAGCAGAACTTCCCACATGGCTTCCTTTAGAAAGAATTAACATGCACAAAATCACTCCTAATTAAAGCAATGCCAATGCAAGTGGGAATGATGAAAGAATTTGCCTTAAAGCCACATTATGTCTTTTAACCAAAATGTAAAGGTGTGTTGATGCAGCTGCAGCAGTTTTCATCTTGTTCCCTTTATTTTTCTCAACCACTTCTTAAATTTGATTTCTCAACTGTACTTGCAAAAACTGTTCTAATTAATAACTTGTGAGACATTTCTGTGGAGCTCAGAGTAATAAGGCTGTCTCTCATCAAAAGTTTGCTACTGCATGGTCTAGCCGTTATTAAAAAATAAATCTGGAAGTGAGTACAGTTGTGTTACAACATCTTCTTTAGAGATATGCAGAGACAGATGATTTTTATTTTTGAATTTTTGTTAATTTGATTTTTCTAGATCTTAAAAAAAAGGGAATGTTTGAACTTTGATTTCTTATTCAATTAAAAAGATAGTTTTAGGGAGCAGCAATTTAGTCTTATAGACTTTACTTGTTTTCTTATGGTTTTTTAGTTAAAGTAAGGAAGAATGTCATTCACATTGTACCTATTCCCACACCAAAACTTTGTATCCATAAAAATTAGAGTTTACACAGTGATACCATTAGGAAGACTTCATGGCTACAGCGGATTAATTATTTCTGCATAGAAGAAAAGCATCATTTAAATACCACATATAATCAGGGAGAAAAATACTCCTTTCATTTCTGAAGGAAGAAAGGAAAGGGTCTAAGGGAAAGGAGACAGAGGATAATGTTCCTATATTTTCAAAATACAAAGAAAACCAACCTCATTGAAGTTGCATCAAAAAAGTAACTTTTGCCTGTGAAATGTGAGAAACACACCCACATCTAGCACTACAATGGAATGACCTTGGCTGAATTCCAGATACCCTTCCAGCTGCTGTCTCACATCTCTCCTCTACAAGACAGGAGTGGAAAGAAAAATAGAAGGTTTCATGGATTGAGATTAATAGACTTGACTAGGGAAAATTAAATATATTACCAGTTAAAAATAGAGTAGGATGGTTAAAAACAAAGACAAAACTAAAATCATCTTTCTCCCTTCTCAGCCTTCCTCTCAGGCTCAACATCATTTCTTTACCTATTTTCTCCACTACCTCTTCCCTCTATGCCCAGAAGGGGAATATCAGGATATGGGTCAATCCACAACAGCTTCTCTCTGCTTCTCCTTCCTCCATATGCTGTTCCCCTGTATCAGAGTGAGGGGTGTCACTCCCATGAGATACAATCCTTCATGAATTGCTCAGGCATGGCTTCTTCCTGCAGGCCACAGTTCAGTGAGGTTTGATAGAATGTAAACTTAAAGTAAAAATTAGTTTATGCATCCACAAGCTCCACAGTTCAATATACAAGTCCACTGCAAAACATATTCCATTAATTTAATATTTCATAGCCAGCTATTTACCATAATCATAAGAGATAATACAAAAGAATAGTTACTATTCCTCAAAATTAATTTATAATTTTTTTCAAGATCATATTCACAGATGAAAGAGAAAATATTTTTCCATAAACATCGTGTTTTGGGTATTAATTTATACCATCAACAAGATGGTTTTTTCTTCATGTTATCTGTTCCTAGATGTACCAGTTAGATCCATTGAATATTTGTTACCATGATATTAGTCAAATAATATATCTATTAATTTAAATGATATTTTCCATTTCAAGAAGTATAATCAATAAAACCACACAGTAACAATGTCTGATGCCAATTCTTTCATCAGTTCTGCTCATCTTGTACAACAGAAGTTAACCTTCTAAAAACTGCATGTGGAAACATTTTAAACCAACATACTGCCAGCTAAGAATAATATTAAGGATGCACACTTTTTGAAAGGTATAATTAATATTAAATTTTATGCTCAGAACTTCAATCTACATGGTTTACTATCATGAGTGGCAAGAGATTCCACAAATTCGATGTTCTATGGAGGAATGTATACATGTTAAAGAGCAAGATAACTGTCAACATGAAATCGTTTAGACAAGGATGTAAGGATTTAATTTCTGTGTATTAACACCATGTTTTTAATACTACTAGAACTGCTACTAAACAAAAAATGTTGCCATTGTTTGCTTATACTCTCTACAAGTATGAATCAGCCATATATCAATTAATAACATTGAATATTGTTTTAAACAACTACAATGGATGCTCCAAATAATCTCACAAATACAAGTTTTGGAAAAAAGTAGGATACTAGCAATTGTGTTTTGCTTTGGGATTCATTTTATAAAAAATTACCTATATGTCTTGTGTCTACTTGCTAAATGAAGCCATAATTATACAGACCAAGATGCACAAAGATCTTTAAATAGCTGCAGTTTCAATTTTTGCTGACCTAGACGTCTAACCATCAACCACATTAAAGGAGTAATTCTTTTTTACTCCTCTAACCCTGCTTATAATGTTATTTTATTTGAACTTGAAGCTACCATTCCAGAAATAAAAGGGTCTTGAACTAGAAGTCAAAGCAATTGTTTTCAGGTTATTTATAGTATTAGAGAAAATCAGAAACAGTCTCAGAATTTGGCAAGGTTCAACGGTGACATTAGGATGTGTCTACAAAGGAGTAGACAGGTTCCATCTCAATTGTGTTAGGCTGGAATCCTTGAAAAAGAAACTCTCTCCTTTCTTAATACCTGTTTGGCATTTAGTTGCAGCAGCAAGGTTAAAAAATATGCCAACTAACTTAACAAACAACTGCCTTCTCCATATATGGCTGACCAGGTCTCCAATGCCTTGAGTGACTTGGAGATAATTTGTTCAAAGAGTAATTTTCCTCATAAGACTGTTTCCATACTTTTTTTCCAGCTGTGAAGGGTTCATTTTCTCATTAAGGGTTTTCCACAGCACTTTAATCCTGTCGATCTTTAATTTTACTAATGTTGCCAATGGGTGTTTGGTGTCACAGAAGACCATTTTTAGTGGTACCACTGGCTCTCTGCAGCCAGAGGCCAGGAGCCCTGGACACAGTGAGAAGAATGCTTAGGATACTGTGGCAGACTCTGGCAAGGAGATCTGGCTGGAAATGCTGCTGAGGACTACAAGACAGCTCAGCCTTGGGGACGATGCAACACAGGGCATGGTTCCCAGCTAAAATGGAGAAACCCAGCATATGCTCAATTTGCAGCTCTGGAGGGAAAACGCTCCCATCAAGGTCTTGCTGTTTCCCTCTGAGGCTGGGTCAGGCAGAGGCAATATCCTTGCCTGTATGTGGGATCAAGAAGTTCTGTCATTAAGCTGAAAAAAGGGACCAACAAGAACCCTGTGAAATTAAGCAATGAGAAAGTCCTACACCTGGGAAGGAAGAATCCCTTGCAATGACATGGTGATGTTTTTTCCAAAGCAGCTGTTGCCTAGAGGCTGGCTGGGCAATCATTCTGCTGGTGGTGTAGATTGCCTCTTCCTCACTTTTATATTTTTTCCCCCTTCTTTTCCCTTCTCCCCCTTTCCAGTTATTAATCTGTCTTTATCTCAATCCACAAGGTTTGTTTTTTTGCTCAATTTTGCCCCTCCAATTCTGTCCCCCAACCCACAGCTGGGGAGTGAATGAGGCTGGGTGGGAGCTTAACTGCCAGGTGGGGTCAAGCCATCACAAACCCACTGCCCACAGTGGGTCATGCAGTCCTGGATGTTTTTGAGACCTCACTGGACAAAACCTTGAATAACACAGTCTGACTTTGGAGCTGAACTTACCTTGAGAAGGAGGTAGGACTGAAGACCTCATAAGGTCCATTCCAGTCTGACCTGTCCTGTGATTCTATGTTTTGCAGTATTTGTGAATCAAAAATAGGTGTACTTTACTAATGGAGAAAGCTGATATTAACAGAGAGAGCTGTTCAGAGATATCTAATAGTCTACGCAACTAACTGTTTTTTAAAAAGATAACCAAACAAATAAGCCAGCACAGACACATGAGTAAAAGAGATTTGAAATGTAGTAATATGCCTAAGCAGATGAGCCTCTTTCTGGCCATATCTCTGACCTCAAGTTACTTGCATTACAAATAAATCAAGAAACTACTGATGTGGTATGGTATGATGTGATATGTATATATTACCATAAAATGAATAGTAGTAAAGAAAAGTTAAAACCTGCCATTTGTTTCTTTAGTAAGGTATGTTAGAAAGGTAGGCTTATGTGCATGAGCTTCCATTTGCTATAACTCACTCATAATGGAAACACAAAAATCTTTTGATTACATTTAACAGCAAACATCAAGTATAAAACCTCTCTCAGTCTTTCCCAAGAGAAATTACCTAGTTACTAAACCCTAAATCTAGTTACTTAGAATGTCATTATTCAACAGCAAATGCATGTAAATTATTTGTTATTTAGGCAACTAAAAACTTACTGTCTCTCACTGTCCAGCTCATAGCATCAGATATGTACATTTAGTGATTGGTTGGTGGGTTTGGTGGACTATTTGCTTGCTCTTTTTAGAACTTTCAGAGTCTCAATGAAACTTGGAGCCTTCTGAATTACTATTTAGTTATCAGCATACAAAACCATAAAATAAAGGCTAAGAGTCTCTGAATAAATTATCAAGTCATTTTTGGCAGGACAATTGACACTGTTGTACACTCCAACAACACAAGATTCCGACTTCAGAAGGTTGAAAATGACTTTTTTATTTTTGGGATGTGTCTCTTTTTTATACTATTCTACACAGACCAATTCAATTGGTGACAAGAAGACAAACTTCTTCAATCACATTGGTCGGACCAGAGGGACATCAAGAAGAAGTCCCTCCTAGGGAAAGAATGTAAACATAGGTACAGTTACAAGAACACTTCTCTTGTTTACAGAAAATTCCCTGGGAAAAGAATTTTAGAAAACCAAAACATCTCAGGCATGAAACCAGGGCTACAAACAATAAATGAACAGATCTTTGGAGGAACAAAAAAATAAGGAATAGGCACTTCCTTCAGTTCTCCCTCGCCTAAGAAGAGATTTGATGTTCAACAAGACAGGTAAATTATTTGTTTCACAGTATTTTTCACTGTGACCTTCATCAGGACCCTGTAGCTGGCAAAACTTACTTAATCTCTTCTGTTCCTTCCAGTCTTCACTTTTGCTTCCCAGTTTTGTTATACTTGTCATTTCTCCCTGCTCCTTTTAAAAGTGAACAGATATTATTTTCTGTTTCTGTACTCTACAAAAACTCTAAGCCACTGAGGTCCAATTGCTCAGGTCTGGGATGCAGTAAGGGCTGCTTTGTCTTGTATAATCTTTGTTTTAGGGACACTTTTTTTACATTTTGAAACAGTAATTTTGGGTGTGAACGCTCCCCAAATAATCCAACTAAGTAATACTACTAAACTAAGTAAGAATAAGCTTATTTTTAACCAAAGGCTACTTTGTGCATTTTAATGATGACAACTCAATTTAGTTAGTGTTGTTTTATTTTTTTTCGTCTCCGAAGGTTCCTGAATTTCTTTTACCTGCATTTTTAGTTTTCTGGTCTCTTCTTCCAAACTTTGTTTTTCTGCTTCTAGTTGCTCTCTCTTTCCCCATTCAGAGTCATTCTTGCACAGCATTCTTTCCAGCTAGGAAGGTTGAGGGTAGGAGGAAGAATAACCAAAAAAGAAAAAAAAGAAAGAGGAATAATCTGATTAAAACCCCCTGGTTTCACTGGGTGAGGCTAATGGCTTCACCTCAGAGTCAGGTGGGCATCTTAGAAATCAGCCTGAGGTGTAAGTTTCCCATGTTTCATAAAGTTGAATATTTGAATTTGAAAAGCAAATAACTTAGACAGTCAATTTTTCATCAAATGTACCTTCAAAAAAATAGAGCATAGATAATTTTTTATACAGTAACTGGTAAAAAAAAATATTCTTTTTCCTGCTATTTATGGAAAAATAGTATTTAAAAATAATAAAATGTTTTGAGTAACATTGAGACTGATTTTGGCCTGACAATGTCAAAGTTCACTTTTTATTCTCCAAAAGACAAAAAAGTCAGCATGTTTTTATTCTGTTTACAATTTAGAAGGATTGTAATAAATGTTTATTAAACTGAAGAAGTTCTAAAGTATATCTTCAGTACTACATACGGTTATCCTCATAATCAGAGGAAAAATTTTTAAGTTTTCATGCTGATCTTTTTCTTGTGGTCATGATTAATAGTCTTAAGAAAAATACTATTATTTATGCCCAATGCTGTACACTTATTTTAGGATAACTTTATGAATTTGTTCATCAAACCCACATATAGGGTGAATTAAATATATCAACAAAAAGACACATTACTAAGTCATATAGAGTAATTATAAAATAACTGATTTATTATTCAGAGACAACTACATAGAGGTTTTTGTCAAGGCTGCATTAAATACTTCTCAGACTTCAAATGAAAAAATGGTATAGTGATTTTATGTTTATAACACAAACCAGGTATTTATCAGGTACTAATGGAAATTTTTCAGAAGATTATTATAGAAAAGTACTTACTGTTAGGAGATTAAAAGAGATTAACATAGATTAAAAACTGTGAAAATAAAAGGTTCCAGTTTTTTTAAATTGAGGTGAAAAAAAGAATTGCTAATATACTAAAAAAAAGGTCAATATTCTAGGAACTTTTTACAATTGATGATTTGATAAAAAATGGAGAGTGAAAATACTGTGAGACACTTCTTTGAAGAAACAGGGTATCTGTGCCAACAAGGCTTTAGAAGGAGCCATAGAAGTGTACTTTTTCAGTTCTGTTGGTTACTTTTATTCTAAAATCAATTTCTGGCAAATAATGAAAAGGTACTGAATGTACAGCAAAGAGAACGAGCTGTTATAGCATAAAAAGAAACATAATTCTGATCCTGTGAATAGTAACAATGTCATTATCTGTCTAAATCAAATTGCAAACTTGTCTGTTCCCACCTTATTTCTGAGTAAATAAAAACAATTAGAAACCAAATAAAGCTAAAGAGACTCATTTAGATTTTCAGAAGACAGTAAAAGTGATTGTTCCACTCTGCTCTGTATTGCTGTGACCTCATCTTGAGCACTGTCTGCAGTTTTGGGCAGAGGTCATCAAACTATTAGAGCAGGTCCAGCGTGATAGACTACAAATTGCTAACTCCAACACACAGGTAAATGTTTGGTGCTCATATGTTCCTAATGAGGTCTTTAAAATCTATCCACTGAATTTCCGTACAATAGTTGGAAATTAGGAGATCACATACCCCTATTTATCAGCAAATATTATTTCTTCCCTGCCAAAATTCTGCAAGTTGCCTGAATACAGTCTACTGGACTACAATGACAAGCTCCATATTTTTTTCTAAATTAATACACAGGCATATTTATTATTACAAGCATCCCTGAAAGTTCCGAAACATAAGAAACCTTGTCTTCTTGCAAAGCACCTGCCAAAATACACAGCTGAAATTCTAAGTCTGAAAGTTCACCTTTTCACAGTGTTGACACTAATCAATACAAATTCATTTTTGTCAGGCATCAAATAGAGAGAAATCACAAAACCATCCAAGGTCGAATTTCAGTCAAGAAATTAAGCAGAAGATTACTATCACACGACGATCTGATGTCAAAGATAAATATATTTACCTCCGTCTGTAAAATTTCAATTCATTGCACCCAAGATGCAGTTATGATAAATTTACATATTTAACAGTCCTGATTTCTTCTGGGATAGGAGTTCATTTTCTTCCTTGTATCTGGTACAGTGTTATGTTCTGAATTTAGTATGAGAATAATGTTGATAACAGGTAAGTTTTCATTGTTACTGAGCAGTGCTTGCACTAAGTCAAGGTGTTTTCAACTTCTTGTACAGCCCTGTGAGCAAGGAGGCTCAGGCTGCACAAGAAGCTAGGAGTGGAAACCTAACCCAAGCAGCCACAGGGATATTCCATTCTATATGATGCTCTTGTGTGGAACTCCAGATGTTCATTTATAAAGAAAAATAAAAGCTTAAGAAAAAAATCACAACATGTGAAAAAAATCTTGGGATCTTTAATTTTCACTTAAAGTGTGAATATTTTCTCTCCATAACATATCTGTGCACACTTGCACAGAACTTCACTTTTTAATAGAAAGACCAGAATAATGGTGGAAGCATAGAATGAGGTCAGGGTAGTGTCAATGAAGTGGATAATTGCAAAAGTGAATGGTGGAAATGAAGTACCACTGTACTGACCTTTTGACACTGGATAATTACATTTTAGAGCTAACCTAGACCATTTTATGACTAACATGAAAGGTAGAACCCTGAAAAAAACAGATGCAGACAAAGGAACTCCACCTTGCACAGTTCCTTAGCAGGAAAATCTTAATGCTCTTGTTCCGTTTAAGGCAATATAACTGTGATTGGGTTTCCAAAAGTTTTGTTGAAACAAGATTTTTCTCCTTCCCTTTAGTCAAGAAAAGATAGAGTAGGATGAAGGGCAAAAATTAAGATGTTATGAATGCAAAAAGAAAGATGATGAAGATGAAATAAAGCAGTTAACATGATTCCAGACAGAAAACAGAAGAAATTCCAAACACCCTTGAGCTTTTTTTTCTTTTTTTAAGTGCAAAGATTTGTTAGCTTCCTATAAAACTTGAAAAAAGTAGGAAAGTGTATTTAGAGAATTATGATCTTCAGCTTTTTAAAAGAAGTCTTTAAAATAGGATTGGACAGAACACAAGTATTATGTAAAAAAAAACTCTGTAGTTTTGATCTGCTCTGACTTTACAATGATGTCAGAAATAAAAAGCTGTCAATCCAATCAGAAATTCTCCCCGTAAATTTTTTTCTGCAAAACTAGAATTTTCTTTACCAAAAGCATGTTCTGTGAAGGATTATCTACATATCTCAAATAGAAGCTGTTTTGTTTGAGATTAGAAGAGGTTTATTTATTTATTTTTTTCATTTCCAATCTGCATCTTACACAACCACAGCAAATCATTAACTTCTAATGCAATCTGTCTTTATAGTTGGAGTCTACAGGCAAGCTGAATGAGGCCTACAGACTTGTGACCCAGAGAGACAAGAATTC
>VXBB01023739.1:268-16280 GCA_013399915.1 Illadopsis cleaveri
GACGACTCTGATGTCGATGACGCGAGTGATCACTCCGATGGCCCTTCCATGAACAGAAATTGAATGATGTTCATTTTCTTTTTTTGTTTTCTTTTTTTAATGGTAAAAGAGTGAGATGTTGCCCTCAGTTTTCTTGCTTTCGAGTGTTTGAAATCTTGCAGTGCAGATTCTCATGCAGCTTCAAGAAAACAATGTATATTTTTAGAAATTATCTATGTGTTTACATATTTGTCCTCTGGGAGGAGAAATATGATTGATGGTGATGTTCACTATCCAGGTCAAAGAGGTGGCGACCTGTGTAGCCAATCTCTTGCCTGCTGTATAAATGTATATAAATGGAGTCAGAAAATTAAAAAAAGAGGAGCTTTCCCTTGACCTGCTGCTGCCTGCCTTGTTCTTTGTGTATCCGAAACTGTGACAAAGACTCTTATTCATTATTTTCTAAGGTATCCTGTCATCATTAAAACAAAACTGCAACAGAGGAAGATACAGACATTATGCTGGGGGTGAGATAAAGGAGCGTGTTTGCTGCTGACTCTAATGTGCTTTCACTGCTGCCCCTACAGGAAGGAGAACAGACATCTGCAGTTCTTACAGCTTGCTGTAAGAAGAGCTGGAATTTCAGCAGAATGATTCAGTGTGTCAAGTCAGAGAAAGCATCCTTATGGTATGTTTCACAACCACTGCTTTGGGTCATGTGGAAAGAATTGAATGTCTTGTTATTCAGTGTTCAATGTGCTAACTCTGGAGGTACACTGAAAACCCTTTCAGAGCCAAGAGGATTTTCAAATACAAGACTTACATATTTGACATGTTTACATATTTGACCTTCTTTTTCTTTGGCTACGCTACTTGAACTCAACGACCCAGGAAAAGATTTACAAAAGGGTCTGTATCCTACCCTGTTTTTGATTTCCAGAAAAAAGGTGACACACAGTCAGCCTACATAATTACTGAGAAATGGTTACTAGCTTGGTTCTTTTCTGGATCACCTCTCAATTTGATAAGGAAGAGTAAAGAAATGATGATTAGGGGATTTGTCGTTTGATTCTTTTCTTACAAGCTTGGGTTAGAGGGTCTCAGAATTGCAGAATAGCTAGGGTTTCCTTATACGGAGGTGGAACTCCTTGTGTTTTACTCTATGGCCTTTCCTCCTTTTCCTGTTGCTGACCTCCTCTGAAAAGAGTCTGGCACCATCCTCTTGACACTCTCCTATGAAATATTTGTATGTATTGATTAGATCCCTTCTCAGTCTTCTCTAGGCTAAACAGTTCCAACCCCCACAGTCTGTCATTGTAAGATGCTCCAGACAAGATTGCATTGGCCACAGATTGAAGTCTGTTTGCAAATGATCCCTTAGGCAATTAGATCTGTTGAAATAAAACATCCTTTAGGGTTTTCGCCTCCTTTTTACGACAGCATCTCAGTAGCCAAATATTGCATGTCTTCTTCAGACTAAGCAGAAGCAGGCATTCTTCATATACTCTTGTGTGTTTTGTTTGATGCCTTTTATTATATTTTTATGATTGCAATATGTTTTTCATTCTATTTTCTTTGCAGCAGCTGCACCAATTATTAGCAGAACAATCCCATCTGTTCTCTGAGCTCAAATTCTGTGACTGAAGGAAGAAAGAAAAGCCCAGAATAAACAAGTATTTCCAGGTGCTGCTGACACTGTGCATCCTTGAAGTGGGTGCTCAAAAATTATGCACAAAAGAGCTCCTAGCAAAAACACATCAGCAACAGGCTTTTCCTCTGCCCCACAGGAAGGGACATCCTCAATGCAGTTTTTAATCAGGATAGTACTTGATCCAAATTCAACTCAGCCTGCCCCACAGACACTCTCCACCAGTAATAAGGAAATAAAAGGACATCCACCAGCAAAAATGAAGTTTAAGACATTCATATACAATGTAAGAAGTTTCAGTCTCAGCGTCAAGGTTTTCAGTGGAAGAGATCATTGACCTCCACTACAATTTTACTATTCTCTGTCTCATTGCCATTGTCTAGCTCAGGTCCATTTCCTTCTAAGCCATGCATTTATCTGAAGAGATTAGGTCAATGTTTTGGTGCACTTTCAGTCTGCATAGACAACACAGGCAGAACTGAGACTGGATCCACCTTAGTATTTCTCAGTGTTGGGTGTTACATTTGTTTCTTTTTTATTCACAGAATTTTTTTCCCTTGAGTTGCTGGGAGACTAACTACTGGGTATTTAGGGGTGCTTGACCAAAACAAAGAGGTGGGCAAAAGTCAGGAGGGGAAAGATCATGTGAGTTTTTGGGGCAGGAAAACAACGGGGCTGGAGGCAGCTATGCTCTCTTGCTCTCGGCATCAGCATCAGAGAGAGGATGGCCAGGCTGTTGCATGCTGTGGGAGGAGTTCACTGTCACCACCAAGTCCTGGGAAATCTACCATCATCTGCTTGTGAGCCCCGAAATTCTGAGCTCCTCCTCCTGCCCTGCTGGGCCAGCCCTGTCCTGCTGCTGCTTCTTTGGCACTGCTTTGAGGGGTTTTTTTGCTACTCTGTGGCCCCGCACTCCCCCTGCTCTGCCAAGACATGCCTGCCATTCCAGTTACCACCGCAGAGCTTCTGATACATCTCATCCACCAGCCCAGGACTTTGCACTGTTCCAACTTGGTGCTCTGAGGGTCCTGCAGGGGCACCGTGATCAGACCGCCCAGGCTTTGTGAAACAAAGCCCCTTGGGGTTCATGGTTCTGTTTATTATTGGTGCTGTAGTTGTTGTTTGTTTACCTTGTTATACATACTAGTAAAGAACTGTTATTCCTACCCCCATACCTCTGCCTGAAAGCCCCTTTAATTTTCTAAATTATAATAATTTGGAGGGAGGAGATTTGAATTCTCCATTCCAAGAGAGGCCCTGCCCCTCCCTAGCAGACACCTGTCTTTCAAACCAAGACACTCAGTAAGCTCTGGCAATGATCTAGATGCTCCAGAGAGGAGAACATATAAATACATGGATTATATTTGGCTTGCTTGAACTTTGAAGTCAATTGTTTGACTAATTATTACATTCAATCCTCTCTCTCCTGGTGAAATTAGTAATTTATGGCTTCGAATGTTAGACCTAATTAACCAATTTTACAGGGTCAGTAAAGGCAGTGAGTTGGAAGGTTTTCCTGAAGAAATTCCAAATAAGTATGTATCTCACAATGTAACTGTTATAGAGGATCCATAGCCAATTTAATATAAAGCAAATTTTATTTCACAAAACGTGATATTGGAAAAAGCCACAATAAAAGAAAACAACTTCGATTCCTGGGATCAACGTTAGGTGAACAGAGTCGGCCTCTCTCGCACTGTACTCTTCCCATTCACAAATTCTGTGTTCTGAGGAACAGTTCTTATAGGGTTTATTTTCCTTGCAGCAAAGTTTTTTGTTAGTCAATATTCGGTACACATATTCATGTCCTTTTCTTTCTCTAGTTTCTGTCTTTTCACAAACTTTTCTGGACACATCTCAGAACCTGAACTGTATTCTGGGAACTGGACGTGGGGATGGTGATAGCGTCATTGCTGGTTCTCCTTATCTTAGATCCTTATCGGGTGTTGATTGCTGGGGAGTAGTCAGCTCACCCTGATGGATGGAGAATGTCCTGCTCAAGCTGCATCTTTTATCCTGTAAATTTTGACTAGCCTGTCATTGTTCGAACGCCCTTACAGTTGCAAATTAGCTGCAGCCTGAAAATTTCTACAGTTTTGGAAACCTCAGTTTGAAACACAATTTTACTTTATAACATATACTACATTAGTCTGAAGCACGAATTTATTTTATATCATTTACCACAGTAACCATAAAATTTTTTGCCTGATTTTAAAAATATAATGTGAACCTAGAAAATATCGTAAATAGCTGCCTTATGAATTAATGGTGTCTTCCATCTAAACAAGTATACCAATTTTTAAAGGATTTATCATTCTCTTAAATTAGAAATTAGGGTTAAATTATGCCCTTCATTGTAGTCTTATACTACTATATTGATTTATGTTGATATTAACACTGATGTTATCAAGCAGAATCAAGTTCCTCAGCCACAGACAGTGTGGAAGGAGGAACTGAAATATTTGAGATAATGTTTTGTTATCTTTTGCACCCATTTCTTTTTAAGTCTACTCTTGGTCATTCTTTCAACATACAAAGAAAATAGCATATTTTTCCTTTTTTTTTTTTTTATTCCTGTTGAAGAAATATTTCCAAAAATTTTTAAGTAATGATTCAGCAGAAGAAAAAGACTGATGGATGTCGGACTAATGAATTTTGTTTTTAATAGTTGTGGCTTTTTTCTTGCGGGGTTTTTAGGGTTTCTCTCTCACCCGAGATTTAGGTGGTGGTTCGTGGTGGGTGGTTCGAGTGGTGCTTTCTTGCCCTCAGCCCCCTGAGGGTTTTGAGTCTGGCGCGAAAATGAAACAAAGTCTGCAAGGTCTTGTTTTCAGGTTTCTCATGTTGTTTATTATTTCTTATCTTACAAATTTCTCTGTGCCCTGCCAAGAAGTTCACAGCAGCTCAGGCACAGGGCNGACAGAAGCAAATGAATGAAACTTTGCATTATAGGAAGTTCTGATCACAGCAGTTTCATTTGCCACAAGATGACTGACCAGAAAAGCAGGCATTTTTAAAGGATGTTTTGAAGAGAGGTGCTATGTATTTTGCTATTCTGTGATTACTAATTTTATTATGCTCCTATTAGCAATTACATGGGATAGAGCTGTTTTTTGCAGAAAAGAAGAGGGCAAGTCTTACTTTTTTCTGAAGAAACTTAAGAACTTGCACACAGACCAGGAAATAGTACTAAAAGGTATTCTTCTTATAGTCAGTTATTTTAATAGTCTCTCAATCAATACTGATTTCAGGTGCAAAGTACCTTGTTTAGTCCTAGCCACATTCTAAATTTTAACTTGCTACTAACTACTTCTGACTATTTGTTACTGTTAGTATCAAATTAGAAGCTCCATGGCAATGCATAGAAAGTTAAACTGTCAAACTATTACTGTGCAAGTCACCTGGCTATACTCTTCATGTTTGCTTCATATAAATCCAACTAAAACCAAAATGAGATAAGAAACACAGGATTTTCTACATTATAATCCTGAAATCAGAATCGTGGTTCAGTTTTCTGGGAAGCACACAGAGCCTGGATTTATGCAGAAAAGCCTCTCAAGTTTGGATCACAGCAAAGAAATGCAATTGGTTCATTTTCAAAGCAGTGCAGTTTTCAATTTAGGGCTTCCCAGACTGTGAGATGTCCTATTGTCTTGTTTATTTATTTATTGTTTATTAAGTTCTAAAGGGATCTTAGGTATCATCTAGGTTTTGGTGTTGCAAATCACAGCTCTGCTAAGGTGTAAATGGAAGTAGCATTTGCACATGTTTAAGGAGAAAATGCAGTCAAACATGCTGATCAGCCTTGAGGCTCCTTGCACCTCCATGTTTCCACAGATGTTCAGAGTAATAAAATGATTAGAAGAGAGAGGTACATAACATAGGAACTAACAAGATCCTCCACAGCCTGCTGGGCTATGAATTTTACTGGTTGAAATTTGCTCCTTTCTTGAGACCCCACATGAGATTTGTACACCACTTCCACACTATCAAGTTTTTAAGAGTTTATATGTCATGGTTTGTGATTGTGTGAGAGTATCTTTAGGCAGCATGAAAACAGGACCAAAACATCTTCCATGGAATTTTTTTTATTGAAGTAAGCAATAAATATGGCATAGTGTTTTCTCTCTCCACTGGCTTAGAAACTGCACTTGCAGATGTTGTCTCTCAGCTTGTGGAGGAAAGCAAGGGCATGGTGAAGGACAAACAACAATGCCAGTGCTGAAGATCTCCTGCAAGAAAGGATGGCTAAGAAGCTTCCTTGCCTCAGTGATACCAGTGATTCCTCCCATGAAACAAGATGATTTTTGCAAGAGTCACTGCAACCCAATGCATAAAAGCTCTGTAGGAATATGATGTTGCAATTACTGTTGGCCTATCTTAAGCCTATGTGTAGAGAAGTTGGTATTGGCAGGTGGCAGCTATTCTTGATTAAAAAAGATCACGCAGGACCTCTTGTGCCATTTGAATTCTACCATTTATATTGATGAGGAATGAATCTGACTCTAGTTAATAAAACTTTCCTGTTTGAATGATATTTAGACTGGTATGTGCAGTCCAGCTCCTCCTTTCAATTCAATTATAAAATAATTTAAAGCAAGATATGAATGGTATAGGGTTCCCCCATATGCAACACTTAGACAAAAATATTGTTAATGTGAATGTGTTTGCATGTATAGCTAGGAAACTTTTCAAATCCTCAACACTGTTTTAATTGTTAAGCCACAGTCTTACAGCAATAAAAAAGCATGTGAAGCAATGGAAAGTATTTCTTTCTGAGTAATCCTAGAGCACAAGAGATGTTTCACTTCATAACTCCTCCATGCATGTTACAAGGATGACTGGACTGCACCTCATAATGCTGTTGAAGATTGGAGAAAAAAAGAAATCAAGGAGTAAATTTGGGATCAGGAAATTCTGGGAGTAGTGCTGGTGAATGTGGCAGCCAGCTGTGTACCTATTTAAATTCATAGTGTTACCAGCATTCTGGAATCCATCATTTATATCCCTTTGGGGCAGTTATATGCAAATATGGTGACAATCTCAGTGATAACTCAAAATAATTGATTAAATAATAATATATCTGATTGAATATCACAATTGCTCCAGCTAGCTAAAATACAAATTAGCTTGCTAGCTCATATCTGCTTTGTGTGCCTCAGAGGGGGGTTCTGGGGCTTTGCTTGCAGAAGGGTCCCTGTGTGTTTTCTGTGCTCTCCAGGAGGAGAGAAGCTTGTGTAGCATCGCACTTAGCTCTGCCATGCCTGGAACAGTGCGAACGCAAAATGCTGCTTTGTGTGCCCCAGAGTGGAGTTATGGGGAAGCTACATTACTTCTGAAAAGCATTAGCATTAAGCAGTTTGCAAATTTGAAAAGAAAAAAAAAAAGGAAAGAAATTGAAGTATTTCAATAAAATAATGCTTTCTTCCCCATTTTACCTCTCCAAAACTAAAGTGGGTAGAACCATTGGCTCTTCCTACAAGAGTGATGAGGCTCCACAAAGGTCCATGCAATATATATCAGACCAGGTATGGAAAAGTATAAGACACATAGGGATACATCGGTGTTCTTCTCCTTGCTCTCTGGTGCTCTTTCAGTATCTTTTGCCTCCACTAGCATCTGAAACTAGCACCTGAAATCCTTATAACTCTCTACTAGAGAGTTAACATTTTCTTTGTTCTGGTTACAGTGTCTAGGGCGCAAGGCAAGGGCAACATGCAGCCTCAGCAAAGCAGGAAGGAGGAAAGGACAGAGACAGGAAGGGAAAGGTAAATTAGAAGATTATTCCCTAACAAAGATAGAAAATTCAAAACCTAATGATTGCTTTTACCTACCCTAGTCCAGTAGCAATTTGCGTCATTTGGATTTTACTTCTTTTGTCATTGTCTTTTGCCTTCACTGGTTTTCCCTGATGCCCCCATAAATCTTTAAACCCTGAAGCTAAAAGAGGCTGCTTTGCGCACCAGCTTCAATATTGATTTTGCTAAAGAGTATAAAATCTAGTCAGATAATAAGGAAATTAATCTAAGGTACCCTGCCAAGAGCTCCCATTAGTTGTTATATCAGGCATCAATTCAATCAACCCTTGAGAGCATGACATGAATAAACAGCAAAACCTCTCTGGCATGTTAATGCATCAGTTGCCTTATTGTCAATTCTGCCATGACATTCCAAGAAAAGTACTGTCTTGGGAATTCTGCCCCTTCCAACTTCAAGTCCAAAGATGATTTGACACAGGCTTAGAAGGCAGCAGGGTTCAGGAGAGGGGATGTCACAGCCAAAAATTGTGGGCACAGCTGCTTCAAACATAGCTTTGACCTCCTGCTAGATGCACAGTCCTGCCCTACCCAATCTGGGCATACTGCCTCCCTCTTGCATCCCAAAGCATGATGATGCGGTGCCCCAGGTCAGGCCCAGGGCTTCCCCTGTGCTGGAATTTGTATTTGAAAAAACCAAAAAGCCTCAAATCTTGGCCTCAAGCAATACAAATAAACTGATTGTGAACTGCTAGATATGAATGGCTTTCTGCTTTAGGGCTATCAGGGAGCTTGGTGTGGCAAGACATCCTCCCCCTCTCTCTACCACAGATGGCTAGTGCAGATGGACAAGATAACCCAGGCCAGGTCAAAGGCCCACCAAGGAGTCATCTCCTGGTGCTAAAATGTCTGCAGCCTGACAAGAATCAACATCTTGGTATGGAAAGCAGATGTGGAAAGAGAAAAAAGAAAAATAAATTTCATTGACCAAAGACACTGTTCTTTATGATATAAAAGTCACACAAATTAACTTGGAGGTAGAAGCCACTTACACCCTCCCTGGAGACGTGTGGGGCGGCTTCTGCCCAAAGCGTGGACACATTTTCATGACTACTTCTCTGGAAATTGAGAGCAAAGGATTTTGATGTGTGCCCTATCAACAATTATGAGATACATTGAATCCTAATCTATACTATTTCTTTGCTAGCTTAATATAGGTAGCTTAATTGTGCAGTGGATGTTAACTAGTAGTTATTTTTGGTTTATTCCTGTGGAGTAAATAGTCTGTTTAGAGTCTTATGTCTGTCAATTTTGTCTACTAAATAAATAATTCATTTTGTAATAGACCTAATTTGCCATTATTAAACAACTTGTGAAGGAGATTGGGTTTTGGGGTGCTGGCCGCCCCAATAAAGCTACTGCCTGTTGCTGGAGGCCTGGGCAAAAAGCAGGGACTTATCTAAGCTCCCGTCTCTATTTGCAACACCTGGTGACACGAACCCCTCATCTGATTCCAGGCTGTACCATGTATTTTTTCTGTCACCAGGGTCTTTCCCCTAGAGGGACCCTTATCCCTGGCATAGCTTCCTTCTGTCTTATCTTACAAGGTTTTAAATTCATTGCAGTGATGTTATTCTCTCCTAATACGTTTGTGAAGTGCCTGGCAAAATAGTGACCTAATATCAGTTGGGATCTTTACTTTCTGCTGTGATAATAATTTTATGAGCAGACTTTCATTAAGATCGATTGCTACTTAAGAAACAGCTGCACTTTTTAAGCCTGTTACCCTGTTTACATTTTTGGGAAATTACTTTAGGTCAGTTCCCAATCTGGGAAGGTATAGTAATGTGCACCTTCCCCAACAAGGATAGTGTCTTTTACAACAGGCAAGTCAAGCTTGTAAACCTATGGTGAAACGAGGGGTGGGAGGTGTGTGTGGGGTGGAGAGTGGGTGTGAAAATCTGTAGTCAAGTATTGCCTTAGTGGTAAATTAGCTTTTTAAAGGTTGCCTGGACTTTATAGAGCTTTTTCTAAACTACCGGCAGATAAAGAGATTATGGAGAGTAGTAAATAATCACTTGGGAGGAAAAAAATGAAAAACCTAATTACTTGAAAGCTAGAGTCAATTGTATTAGTGACACCTTAATAATGTCCTGCATAAGGGCTTTACTGGCCTTAATTTTTCATCTACAAGGAATAGCAACTATGATCTCATTACCTCAGGAGAATTGTTCCAGATCTAAGCTTTCTCTAACCAGAACAAAGCATATTGGAAGCACAGTAGCCTGGATTACTCACATCCTTGTCCCATTTAACAAACAGAGAAGTGGTACCAAGGGCAACTGAGTCATCCCAAACCAGGCCAGACAAATGTGACAACTACCCTTCTCAGAACTGGGTTTCCTGCTGAGCTAATCCACAGAGGAGTGAGTGTCTCTCTGTCTCTGTCTCTGTGTGTGTGTGTGTGTGTAGAGGGTGGAGGGTAGCTGGAGTGAGATGTCTGGGGAAATTTGGAGCAGCTAGTGCCAAAGAAATCTCATTCTGGGAGACGATAGCCTTTTGATGTCATGAGGTGGTATCCAGCTGTTGCCTGGTGAGCCCATCCTGGCACTGGTTAGCAATTGCTGCCAAAGTCTGTAGCAGCTGGGCTGACTATCATCCAGATGGCAGGTGAAAAAAAGGACTTGTGAGCAGCATAGAGGAAATGTTGTAGCTGTGGATGGGACAGAGGAATCTGTAAACAAGTGGGAGACACGTGAAGAAAAGCAGTAAGAGAACAACAGTTGAGCAGGTGTAATGGACATAAGAGGCCTAAAACTTGACAAAAGTTGTTCTTCTATGTGTAGATTCATCAGATTAAAGGTAGCCTAAAGATATCAGTCCATAGAATTCCTTCAATGAAATACATAACCTGATGTAGACCTTGCTCAGAAATCCAGGTAAGCAAATTCACTTGTTCATCTTTCCGAGGATGTTTATGAGCATGCCAGGATCACAGATGAGCAAAGGGGTTAAGGACCACAGTCAGATTAAGTGAAAGCTCAAAAGAACAATCAGTTTAAGGCTATCCTAAACTCTGATATAGCATCAAATGATTAAGACCATTAGAAAGGGATTACAGGGCCAGCCCACCTGTAACGGGACAATGAGAAACCAGATGTTTGTCTCTTGCTGAGATTTCAGTGCATCTTCATTGAAGACTAAAGAAGTTGGGTAGTTGTAAAAGTAGATGTCCTTTATTGCATGGCTAAATCAGCCTAATGATTACAGTTTGTGTGATTATGCAGAAAGCCTTCTAGCATAAAGTCAGCCCCAAGCAGAAGCAGCAGCATCTTAGCAGCAGCAACAGCAGCATCCCTGATCTGCGTTCTGTGTCTGGTCTAGCATTCTCAAAGCAGTGCATTTTATTCTATTTTTAGCCAATCAGTTACAAACATGATTTTCCTACTGTCTTGTTGGACCTATCCTAGCCTAAGATTAATATGCGAAAGTAGTCGTAATTTCTTACACAAATTCTATGTATATAACTTTATCTGTTCTATCTAAGAATGCTAATAAGGCTACGTTATGTCTAGAATTTAGTTAACTTTGTAAAAGGTGAAGCTACTGAACTTTCAACTAGGCTTTAGGGCTTTTTCTGACTAATTCAGTCTCATTTGCTTAAGGCATTTAAAATATTCTCTACTTATTTAAAACTAAAGTTGCATTTCTACCTCATGTCTGTGTGGATTTATGTATTTTAGTTTCTCTGAAGGTTTTAATTCAGCCCTCACATTTCTGAACATTCCTGAGCCTGTGTGGATGGGGCCCAGAGGGACAGTCTATGACAAAAGAAACTAGGAAAGGTAATGGTTTTTTGGGGGGAGAGTTTGATCAGTTTTTTGTGGGCTGCCCTCTTCATGTTGTTCCCAGCAGATACAATGGTTGGATAAGAAAAATTTGAGTGTATGTTTCTACCTGTCTCATTTAGTATCTCTTAATGTTACAGAATCACAGGAAGACAGGTTGAGAAGGAAATCTTGAGTCAGTTGGTAAAGTAAGCTTCAGCAGCAGTGGTGGCTATAGTAAACCCTGGGGGCTGAGCATTAAAATGGGCTGGATAGGGGGTCAGGGAAACGCGAGCAAAAGCTGAGGTACCCACAGTACTCAAGATCAAGGCTTGAGCCTTGGGTGGGAGTTGCCAGGAGCAACTGTGACAGATCTATACAACTCCTGGGAGCATGAGTGAGAAGGGCGTGTGGTGTGGTAGTTTGTGAGGAATGGTTCCTCTCCTTAAGAAGGTCAACATTGTTGCAGAACCAGAGAGCAATGTATAAGAGCCATAGTTTGTCACAGCTAGTCTTTAGCTAAGACAAAATAAATCTGGTCATGGCAAGCCCAGTTTGGCTGACCTGGCTTGTTCCTGAAGTCCCTAGTGAATAAGATAGCTCATGCAGAGACCTCAGCCAATCATAGTCAGTCCAGAGAGCAGACATATCACTGGTCAAGGAGCTGGGCAGGGCTAAGACTCAGACCAATGAGTTGTCTAGATCTGTGAGTTCTGAACTCCCTATATCAGTGAGTTCTGAACAATAAAACAGGCTGTTTGTCTTATGACCAAGAGGACTCAAGTCATGATTTCTGTCTCCAGCCTACAACTGTCGTGTAATAGCAGTTGAGGAGAATAAGTAGTCTGAGTTCCAAACATGGTCGTAACGTGCTGTAGAGCTTGTTCCCCAGTGGTTGTTGGAGTTGCTGCACAAGTGATATTGGAGGCTTCCCTCTAAACAATAGATGTAGCTCTGGAGATCTCTGAGTGCCTGGTGCCTGTCTGGGAAGGTGGGACCAAGAGTCTTCTCCTCTGCCGAAAGTATGTCTGTGTTGAGGAACTATATCACCAGATCAAGGAGTTATATGAGGAAGTAAGTAGGCTGCACATCTTTCAGGAGGATGACAGATAGATAGTTTATTTTCAGAGACCCGACAGACTCAGGAGCCTCAACCCTTCTTTACACTGAAGATTGGTGGCCTCTGCACCATCTCACAAGAAGCCAATAGGAGAGAAGGCTGGCTAGAATGCTGCCATTCTCCAATCTCACTGAGTGCAAGGAGAAATGCTCCTATTTCTTCTCAAGACTTGCCATTAACAAACAGGTTTAGTGCCTTCCATGGTGAGGAGGATCTGAGTAAGGCTTCATTCTTCTCAGTGGTGCCAAGCAGTAGGTCAGAAATTGACACAAAGAAAGTTGCACCTGAATGTAATGAAGAACTTCTTTACTGTGCAGAAGTGCACTGGAACAGATTGCCAAGAGAGGATGTGGAGTGTCCCTCTCTGGAGATATTCAAGAACTATCTGGATGCAATTCTGTGCAATGTGCTCTAGGATGACCCTACTTGAGCAGAGAGGTTGGACCAGATGACTGCACTGATGGTCCCTTCCAACCTTACCCATTCTGTGATTTTGAGCTAATCCAACATCCCATTCAAGAAAGGGACTAGCTTTCCTTCTCGTAATATGTCTATACCTTTTTGTATTGTCTTACCATAAACTTCCACTGCTTCCTGTGGAAGTAAGTCCAGAAATTTGCTAGTTGGTATGTGAACTCTTTTTTTTAAATCAGTTTTCAACTGATGTCCTACTTCTAATGAATATCTTCTAACTCTAGAACTGCAGGATTTCCTGAAAAAGTGGTATGCACTCATTTTCTCCATCATTTTCTGGATTCTGCAAAACTGAGGAGTCTAACATCTCCAAACTGAAGAGTCTCTATTGTTACTGGAAATGTTATGCAAAACATAAAGTTTCTTCTTATCAAAATTTAAAAAAAAAGAAAATATGGAAGAAGGAGGAGACATAGACTTTCTGTTACTATTTTCCCCTTAGTTTATAGTTTTACTCCTTTACTTCTCCAATGGGAACTCCACTGTGTTGTTTTGGTAGAGTTTCTTGGGATATTTTGTTGGTTGGGTTGATTTTTTTATTACAGACTTTTTTATTATTATTATTATTTTTTATTACAGACTCTCAGATTGAGTTCTTTTCTGTGTTGTAGTGTAGTCAGCTTGTCAGGTAAAGCTTTACACTCAACAGAAGATCATGGAGTCTTGGTGGGACTACTTAAGCAAGAGGATGTCTTAGTCTTCTGCTAAGCAGAAGTGAGCTTGCACTGTGAGGTAGCAACAAACTCAATTACAACAGCTCAGAATGAATTAGCCATGTCACTTCTAATCCCTAGGTAAACAAGATGGAAAGAAATGTGTCAAAACAATGAAATACCTAGTAAAACATCTGTAAAGATAAACACTCATCCATAGTTAGCACAGCTAGATGATGGAACGTTGTCAGTGAAGCATGAACTGTCATATGTAATGTAAAAACAAGATGTGTTGGAGATTTATGTCAGATTTGCTGGGGATTTCCAGACTTGGAAGGAAATAAATAAGGAAGGCAAATCTGGAAGAAAAATATAATAAAAATTACTTATTTTTAAATCCTAACCTTAATTTGGGGGTTTTAGTAACTTACACTTTTCTTCTCTGGATTCACAGGGAGGAGTGACAATTCAGTATGGTGTTCATGAACTGTGTGAAACTGCTGTCACAGTCAATGAAGACCTTTGGAGGAATAAATTAATTACTCTCTTTAGAATATACATAGAAAAAAGATAAAGTCTGAGAGGAAAAGAAGTAGGAATCTAAAAAGTCTAGGACAGCTAGAGAGTCTCAGAGGCTCTGTAAAACAGGGATTCTCAGGCTGTCTAATCCTATGCTCTTGATCATTTATGAGCTAATAATACATAAGTGAAATTCGGGGTAATAATGTTTTCATAATGTTTTCAAGTATAATCTTTCAAGAAGGGAAAGAAGGGAATAGGCAGTTTTGTACGGATGACCTGGGGTAGTCCACCATATCCTCTAGGAGAGTTGTGGGAGAGATGTGCTACAGTTCTGGGCAGCTGAAGACAGAGAGTGGTTGGGACCAGAACCTTGACTTTGCCTGAATTCCTTCTGAATAGTATGTTTGGCACCAGCACCAGCTCAAAATTACTGAAGGAAGAGGTTGGAATAGACCACCAGAGCAGTCATTGGGTCCAATCTACTTGCTCAAGGAGGATCATCCTAAAGCATATTGACAGAATTGCATCCAGACAGCTCTTGAGAATCTCCAGAGAGGGAGACTCCATATCCTCTCTTGGCAATCTGTTCCAGCGTATGGTCGTCTGCACAGTAAAAATGTTCTTCCTCATATTCAGGTGGAACTTCACATGCATCAGTTTTTGACTTTTGCCTCAGGTCTTATTGTTTGGCACCACTGAGAAGAGCCTGGCTCCCTCCTCTTGACACCCTCCCTTCCTATACTTCTATACATTGATGAAGTCCCTTCTCAGTCATTTTCTCAAGGCAGAACCCTTTGTTGCCCTCCGCTGAACCTGCTTCAGGAACACCATGTCGCCTTTTGTCCTGAGGAGCCCAGAACCGGACACAGCACTCCAGATGTGGCCTCACCAGGGCTGAGTAGAGGGTCAGGATCACCTCCCCCAACCTGCTGGCAAAGCTCTTCCTAATGCACCCGAGGATACCTTTGGCCTTCTTGGCACAAGAGCTCACTGCTGGCTCATGGACAGCTTGTTGTCCACCAGGACCCAGAGGCCCTTCTCCGCAGAGCTGCTTGCCAGAGGTTTGGCCTCCAGCCTGTACTGGTGCAGGACTCTGAATTTGTCTTTGTTGAACTTCAGACAGTTCTTCTCTGCCCTTCTCTCCAACCTATTAAGATCCTTCTGAACGTCAGCACAACGCTCTTGGGTATTGGTCACTCCTCCCAGCTTTGAGTGACCAGTGAACTTGCTGAGGAGGCATCTGCCTCTCCCCGCTAGTCACTGATGAACAAATTAAACAATATTGGACCCAGTATTGACCCTTGGCAGACACCACTAGTGACAGGCCTCCAGCTAGACCCTCTTCTACTGATTTTGTCCCTCTGGCATGTGCCATTCAGCCCGTTCTCAATTCACCTTGCTGTCCACTTATCTAGTCCACACTTCCGGAGTTTACCTATAAGGACATTGTGAGAAGCACNTGTTTCCTTCCCGTGGTCCCCTGGGTCAAAGATTCCTGAGGGCTGGCGATATCAGTGAAGACTGATGAAATGAAAGCATCCAGTTACTCTGCCTTCTCTGTATCCTTTTTTTACCAAGATGCCCTCTCCATCCAGCAATGGGCCCACATTTTCTCTGGTTTTTCTTTTGTTATTGATGTATTTGAAGAAGCCCTTCTTGTTGTTTATGACATCCTTGGTCATATTTAGTTGCAGATGGGCCTTGGCCTTTCTTGTCTCATTTCTAGTTACTCTGACAACCTCTTTATATTCATTCCATGTGGCCTGTCCCTGCTCCCACCTCCTGTGTATTTCCTAATTATCGCAGAATCACAGAATAACTAGGTTGGAAGGGCCCTTAAGATCATTGAGTCCAACCCATGCCCAAACTCTTCATGTAAACCCTGGCACCAAGTGCCACGTCCAGTCTTTTTTAAACACATCCAGGGATGGTGACTCCACCACCTCCCCAGGAAGACCATTCCAGTACTTTATTATTCTTTCCATAAAAAAACTTTTTCCTAATGTCTAACCGATATTTCCCTTGGTGCAGCTTGA
>VXBB01023740.1:14896-25889 GCA_013399915.1 Illadopsis cleaveri
TCCCGGTTTTTTTTCCAGGTACCACTTTTCCATGACCATCCCTGCTGGATCCTCAGGGATTATCCCATTTTGTTTTCCAGGTACCACTTTTCCATGACCGTCCCTGCTGGATCCTCAGGGATTATCCCATTTTTTTTCCAGGTACCACTTTTCCATGACCGTCCTGCTGTACCTGCTGCCGCTGCTGGTGATCGGCTGTGCCTACGGCGCCGTTGGCCGCACGCTCTGGGCCAGCTCCATCCCCGGAGACTCCTCTGACCGCTACCACGAGCAGGTGTCGGCCAAGAGGAAGGTGAGGGGTTCCGGGAGGGGCTGGATACAGAATTCCTGGCCATTCCTTACCCCAGGGTAAGGAATTCTGAACATCGATGGGTCCAGAATTCCTGACCAATCCCAACCATGAGCAGGTCTCAGAGAAGCAAAAGGCAAGGAATTCCAGGATGGGCTGGATCCAGAATTCCTGGTCAATCTCCACAGGGTAAGGAATTCCAGGCATGTCTGGGTCCAGAATTCCTGGCCAATCCCAACCATGAGAAGGTATCAGCCAAAAGGAAGGTGAGGAATTCCAGGAGGGGCTGGATCCAGAATTCCTGGCCAATCCCAACCAAGAGCAGTCTTGGACAAGAGGAAGGTGAGGGTGCTGGATCCAGAATTCCTGGCCAATCTCCACAAGGTGAGGAATTCCAGGCATGTCTGGATCCAGAATTTTTGGCCAATCCCAACCATGAGCAGGTATCAGCCAAAAGGAAGGTGAGGAATTCCAGGAGGGGCTGGATCCAGAATTCCTGGCCAATCCCAACCATGAGCAGGTCATGGCCAAGCACAAGGTAAGAAATTCTGGGAATGGCTGGATCCATAATCCACGACCAATCCTAGCCAGTCCCAGCCCCAAACCCTTCACTGGGGAGGGTCCTCACCGAGAGCAGGGGAGGACTTGGTGGCTGAGGATGGAACAGAGTCCTCTGAACACCTCCTCCACAGGCGAGGGTCAACCAAGACTTTGACCACATGTTCCTGGTCGGAAAGGCCATTCCAGAGGGTGAAATGACTGATGGATGGGTTTAGAACACCTCCTCCACAGGTGTGGGTCAACCAAGACATTGACCACATGTTCCTGGTCAGAAAGGCCATTCCAGAGAGTGAAATGACTGATGGATTGGGTTTAGGACACCTCCTCCACAGATGTGGTTTAACCGAGATGTTGTTCCCAGTTGGAAAGGCCTCCAAGGCCACAAAGGTTGGAATGACCGATGGACGGGTTGAAGATGGAGCAGAGTCCTGTGGACATCTCCTCCACAAAAGTGGTTTAACTGAGACATTGACCACGGGTTCCCAGTTGGAAAGGCCATTCCAGAGAATGGAATGACCAATGGATTTAGTTTGGGATACCTCCACAAAAGGGGTTTAACCAAGATGCTGACTGCACATTCCCAGCTGGAAAGGCCATTCCCGAGGCTGGAATGGCTGCTGGATGCCTCTCCCCCATGGCAGGTGGTGAAGATGATGATCATCGTGGTGTGCACTTTCGCGCTGTGCTGGCTGCCCTACCACGTGTACTTCACGCTGCAGTACCTGCGGCCGGAGTGGTACCTGCAGAGATCCATCCAGCAGCTCTACCTGGCCGTCATGTGGCTGGCCATGAGCTCCACCATGTACAACCCCATCATCTACTGCTGCCTCAATGACAGGTGGGAGCTCTGCAGGAGCGGGAACGCAGCCGGGGAGACGTGGGGCGGGGTCCCAGAGGAGAGGATGGATGGGGTTTCTCGGGATAGTTCTGGCCTGCCCTCTGCCACTTCCAGGAGAGGTGGGGGAGGCACAGTTCTCACCTGGAGTCTTTCTTAATCCCCGTGGATTCTGATGGCAAACAGCAGCTAAAACAATCCCAACTCCTAACTGGGGTTTAGAGTGGGTTTTCCATTTCTCGGTGGGTTTTCAGGACCCACTGTGGTTTTCCATTTTGCAGCAGGTTTTCCATTTATCAGCGACTTTTCATTTCTCAGGGGTTTTTTTGTTTCTTCAGGGGGTTTTTCATTTCTCAGTGGGTTTTTCGTTTCTCCAAGCGTTTTTCCTCCCCTCAGTGAAAGATCACAAATCTGTCATGTTTAGAAAATATCAGCTTTATCTCCCCCTTCCTTTGGCTATATCCATCCCAATTCCTTTGGCCACATCCATGTCTTTCTCAATTCCTTTGGTCACGTCCGTGTCTTTCCACCTCCTCTGGCCATGTCCATCCCATTCCTGTGGCCACCTCCATCCCATTCCTGTGGCCACCCCCATCCCATTCCTGTGGCCACATCCATCCCATTCCTGTGGCCACCCCCATCCCATTCCTGTGGCCACCTCCATCCCATTCCTGTGGCCATCTCCATCCCATTACTTTGGCCATCTCCATCCCATTCCTTTGGCCATCCCCATCCCATTCCTTTGGCCATCCCCATCCCATTCCNTCTCCATCCCATTACTTTGGCCATCTCCATCCCATTCCTTTGGCCATCTCCATCCCATTGCTTTGGCCATCCCCATCCCATTCCTTTGGCCATCCCCATCCCATTCTTCTGGCCATCCCCATCCCATTCCTTTGGTCATCTCCATCCCATTGCTTTGGCCATCCCCATCCCCTTCCTTTGGCCATCCCCATCNCATCCCATTCCTTTGGCCATCCCCATCCCATTCCTTTGGCCATCCCCATCCCATTCTTCTGGCCATCTCCATCCCATTCCTTTGGCCATCTCCACGTCTTTCCCCACCCATGTCCCTGTCTTCCCCAACTCCCTTGTCCCACTCCACGTCTCTGCCGTCCGTGTGGCCAGGTTCCGGGTGGGATTCAAGCACGCGTTCCGGTGGTGCCCGTGCGTCAGTGCCGGCGAGTACGAGGGGCTGGAGCTGCGCTCAGCGCGGTTCCTGCACACGCACAGCTCCGTGTCCAAGCTCAGCCGCATGGACACCACCACCGTGGCCTCGGCGCTTGGCGCGGCCGACGAGGAGCCGGACGAGCCCGGCCGGGCCGAGCGGCTCTCCCTGGACATGACCTCCAACGGCTCCTCCCGCAGCGACTCCAAGACGGTCTCCGAGAGCCTCAGCTTCTACTCCAACACGCTCACCTAGGGCTGTCCCCTCCCTGCCACCTCAGTGGCACCGCCCAGCTTGTGCCGCGCCGGCGTCTCCCGCGCTGGTTTCCGTCTCTTTTCTTTGGGATGAGTTCCATGTGTTCCATTGGAATGTTTTCACTGCCTGGTTGGAAATGGAGGGCACACAGGAATGGGACAGAGCCAGGTTTTTCTCCGGAATTCCAGCACGGGCCGGTGCTTCTGTGCTCTCTGCGAGGCAGGAGGGATCTCCCAGTGCATCCCACCCCATGGAAAACAACCCCATCCTGCACTTCCCTCCTCCCATCCTTAGTGTCATTCTCCCTGTTGGATATCCAGGGGGATATCTTGAATCTCAAAATCCCAAAAAGGCTTTTTCCAGCTCCATGGGGAATCATTGGCCACAGCGCAGAGCCAGGACTTCCTGCATGCCCTTGGATGATCTCTGGCATCCACATCCCACCGCTCCGTGGTCTCCTGCTGCTGCTCCAAACCCACTCATCAGAGTGGAGATTCCCAAAGATCTCCTGAAGGATCTCCCAAAGGATCTCTGAGCTGAGCTGGGCTTTAGCTGCTGTTCCTCAGCTGCCACAAGGAATTCCTGTGATTCCCTAGAAATCCAAGGTGACGCCTCTTGGATGGACTCCGTAATGCCACGGAGCTCTGGAAAAGGAGAGACCACCCTGAAGTGATACCCACCCCCTGGAAATGAATTCCATGCCAAAAACAGAGATTGGAGGGAGATCAGGAATTCTACAGGGCTGGTTTCACCCCCAGGGTTTGGAGGATTCCCTTCCACCTCCCAGATGTTGTTTTAATCAGGGATTTTTTTTTTCCTTTGCAAAAACCATGAGGTTTGTGATGTGTGTATGGATTTATTGAATATTTCCCTTCTGATGGATAATTTTCCCTGGACTCCTCCAGTGGATGAACTCACACCCAGAGTGAGGAGAAAAGGAAATGAAACCCCAAGTGCATAAACTCGGCTTGTTGGGAACAAAGCCACAAATTTGGGGACAGTTTGGGGGGAATTTGCTCACAATTGCTGCTCCAAGTTCTCCTTTGGGGTGTGGAAATCAGGCTCCTAAATGGATTCACTGGAAGGCTGGAGAAATGAGGGATGAACCCTCGAGAAATGTCCCAGTCCCTGCTCCATTCCCATCTCCTGGATGGCTGAATCCAGAGGCTTTTCCAGATGTTTTAGGCAGATCTCAAATCAGAGATTCAGTTCCCAAGCTGGGGAATTCCTTTGCCTCTTCCCTGGGACCTGGAAGGAAAATCAGCAGATTTTTTCTGGGGGTGGGAGTCCCCCAGAGCTCTGGTCCCACCCTTTGGAAGCACCTGCAAAACTCCCTCATCTCAAACCCCAAATCCCAAATCCCAGCTTGGATCCACCTCCCGACCCCAAAACCTTTGGTTTCAAGCTCAGCTTTGTGTCCTGAAATGCAGAAATTCCCATTCCCACTGAACAGGAGCAGCAGATCCCAAATCCCTCCCCATCCACCCTTGGAATCTGCTCCAAAATCTGCTCCAAATTCCGCCCCTAAATCCACCCTTTACCCCCTATTCCATGTGGGACCATCCCTCCCCCAGCACTAACCCCTGAATTTGGGGATTTTGTTGGACTTTGGGCATTTTGCTGGATTTTGGGATTCAAAACAGGCCTGTCCCTGGTTTGGTTCTGTTTGGCAGAAAAACCCCGGCACCTTTGGAAGTCACAGCCAAGGATCCGGCGGTGCCTTTGGAAGCCGAAGCCAAGGATCCATCTGGGAGCAATTCCCATTGTTCAGAGCATTTTTCTGGGACTGCCGTGGATACAAGGCCCGCCCCGCCCATCCTCGTCTTTATTGTTGTTTTTATTTTCTGTCCCTCGAGGGCTCCTCATGGCCGAGCATTCCCGGATGGAAGCGCAGGATCCGCTGTTTGTGGAGCGTTCCCACAGGGAATGACGTGATTTGGGTTTTTTGGGATTTCCGTGTCCTTGCCGGAGCCCTGGTGTGAGGTCACAGAACCCAGCCCGGGAGCTCCCGGGGTTTATTTTCCATTAAAATCATCATAATCCAAAAAAACCCCAATTTTCAGCCTTCAGGACCCACTGTGGGCCCTTCCAGCCTTCCCCATTCTGGGATTCTAGGATTTTGGAATTTATTCCTCTCCCAAACGCCTCACCCTGCCCCAAAATCCCGTGTCCAGCTGAAAAATGGACACAATCATTATAATGCAAAATTTAGCATGGGAATCCCTCTTTTCCTTGGAATATCCACCCCAAATCCCATTCCTCTGGAATACTCACCTCAAGTCCTGTTCCTGTGGAATACCCACCCCAAATCCCATTCCTGCAGAATATCCACCCCAAATCCTGTTCCTCTGAAATATCCACCCCAAATCCTGTTCCTCTGGAATATCCACCCCAAATCCCACTCCTCTGGAATATCCACCCCAAGTCCTATTCCTCTGGAATATCCACCCCAAATCCAGTCCTGTGACTCTGACATCTCTGGGAAATTTGGGATTTGGGGTGGTGGCAGCTGGAAGGAGCTTTCTGGGAAGTTCTTCCCATGGGAGCATCCCAAGAGAGGGGGAACCCAACTGTCCTTCCCAAAGTGTCTCGGGATTGTCCCAGTGTGGATTTTCATGGATAAATATTCCTTTGATGTGGAGAATGGTTCGTTATCCCTTAATGAGGGGAGGGGGGGGTGGGAGCGGGAAGAGGCGGTAAAGGTGGAAAAGCTGAAATTCCATTAAAAAGATGGATGATGGGTTTGGGGCACCCTCGGTGGGAGGGGTTTGCCCTGAAATGTCACCAAAACAGGAAAAGGGACAATTCCCAAAATTTCTGCCCAAATTCAGGGCTGGGAGCAGGGCACTGATTCCCAAATCGTGGAAGAGGCTCCAATCCCTCCTGGAGTGTGGGTAGGGCTCAGGGCTGCTCCGTTCTCCAGGCGATTCCCGGTGTTTTCCAGTGTCTCTGATGGATCTTGGCTCCATTTCCCAGGCTGGGCTTCCCAAATCCTGCTGCTCCTCCAGGAATGCTCAATCCGTGCTGCTCCAAGCCCTCCGTGTGCTGATGGCGGAACATTCCAGGTGGGAACTGCAGGAGCATCCAGCCCCCGCTGGCGGTTCTGGCTGGCTGGAATTCCGGATTTTAATTAAAGCAGAGTTCCCAGGCTCAGCTCTATCCCATGGGCCCCATAAACTCCAGCTGTTGGTTTTCCATCAGCGGTTTTATCCGGGAAAAGGAGGGAAGAGATGAACATCCACATACTCCTCGATGAGCTTTCCGTGAACGCCAGGCTGGATCCCCCTTCCCTGCGGGATTCGGATCCCAACGGAGCCTTTCCTTCATTGGGATCATCCCATCCCAGCGGGATTCAGATCCCGATGGATCCATCGGGATCATCCCATCCCAGTGAGATTCAGATCCCAACGGATCCATCGGGGTCATCCCATCCCCTTTCCAGGGCTGTCCCTAATGGGGAATTTCTCCCCCACCCCATAAAATGAGGCTGAGCCTTTATTGGGTAAAAAAATCTCCCTCAGCTACACAAGGAAAGGGAATTCCACATTCCCTCTATCTCCAATTCCATGGGAAACCCCCCAAAATCAGGGGATGACCCCAAAGAGCCACAATTTTTGTCTTTTTTGGTGCTTTCTGAGCAGGATCTGCAGCTCTGAGCGAGCCCATCCTGCTGAATTCCCGCTCTGGTTCAGCCTCATTACCATGGATGCATTCCAGCGTTTTGCATAAATGTTTGCTTAATGCCGAGTCCAAAATATCCCAGAAAATAATTAAATAAAAAAAAAACCCGGGAATTCAAGGCAGCTCGTGGCTCACAGGGCAGATCCCATGGTTGCCATGGCACCCAGGGGGCTCTGGGATGCTTCCCAAAAAATCAGAGCTCAAGGAGGAAAAATTTGGGTTCGAGACATCGGGATGGAAGGGAAATTCATGTTGTTCAGGAATCACCAGTCATATTTTGGGGCAGATTCCGTCAGATTTGAGGTTCCTGGAGGGTGGAGAATTCCAGCTTGTTCCCAGCAGTAATTAGTGTTAATTACCCCAGTAATTACTGAGCTCCGAGCAAGAGCTGCTGGGAGATTTCAGAGACTGGGAACCAACGCATGCTGGGTGGGAATTTGGGGTGGGAAATGAGGAACTCAGTTGGATTTGGTGTTTCCAGGGCTGAGGAACCTCCTGGGCATCGGGAATTCCAAAGGGAAGGAAGGGAAAAGGGGAGAGAGGGAATTGCTTCCACAGGATGGCTTAATTAGAAATTAATTATTCATTGGAGCAGCTGGATGGGCAGGGAAGGTTTGCAGGAGGATTTAAGGAATCCTGGGGGGATTTACGCTCTAAGCCAGGATTTTTTAGGAAGAAATTCCTCCCTGAGGGGCTGAGATGGAATTCCCAGAGGAGCCGTGGCTGCCTCGGGATCCCTGCGAGTGTCCAAGGCAGGTTGGGATTTGTGGCACAAGAATTGGGGGTGAAACACAAGGAATGAGGGTGCCGAAAATCTGGGAAATCCTGGGATTTGTGGCACAAGAATTGGGGATAAGACACAGGGAATGGCAGTACCAAAGGTCAGATCCTTCCTGCTCGTTGGGAATGAGGGACCATTCCCAGGGAATGAGGGACAGGGAGAAGGGATTGGGGCCATTCCCAGGAGCAGGGAAAAGGGATTGGGGCCATCGCCAGGGAATGAGGGGCAGGGAGAAGGGATTGGGGCCATCCAGAGGTCTGTCACACTGTGGCCTTTTCCAGAGCATTCCCACTAAAGGGAAAAGAATCCATCCCAGCTGGATGTGAGTGCTGTGTGCAGCTGCCAGGCAGATCAGATCTTCCCCAGAAAATCTTGGAAAGATCCAACCCACTTCCCTCTCCCCAGCTTTCCCTGCGCCTCCAGCTCCAAATGCAGCACTGCAGCCACAGCCGGAGGGGATGGACACGGCCCTGGAAGGGGAAAGCAGGGGGAGAATGCACTGAAATCCCAAATCCAAGGCCTTCTCCAGGCTTCCATTCAGGGAATGGGCAGGGAATGGACAGTGGATGGTCAGAGAATGGGAAGGGGATGACAGGGAATGGGCAGGGAATGGGTAGGGAATGATCCATGGATGGCCAGGGAATGGGCAGGGAATGGCCAGGGAATGATCCATGGATGGCCAGGGAATGGCAGGGAATGGCCAGGGAATGATCCATGGATAGGCAGTGGATGGCCAGGGAATGGTCANGGGAACGGCAGGGAATGATCCATGGATGGCCAGGGAATGGCAGGGAATGGCCAGGGAATAGCCAGGGAATGATCCATGGATGGCCAGGGAATGGCAGGGAATGGGCAGGGAATGATCCATGGATAGCCAGTGGATGGCCAGGGAATGGTCAGTTAGTCCCAGGGGTGGGATTCCCTGTCCATTCTCTGCCCATTCCCTGCCCATTCCAGGCAAGGTTGCCAATCCCCATTTTCTCCCTTTTCCCAAGTTTCCCACCCCCTGTCCATAGCTCGGGGACATCCCGGTGTCCCAAATCCACCCAAATCCTTCCCGAGCCCGTCTGGAAAATCCTGGCAGCTCCTGCCCCCAGTTCCTCCTTCCCAGCTCCAAGGAATCCTCTCCCTGCATCCAGGAGCATCCTCACACCCCTCTTGGGGATTTTGGGAATGAAAACCCCTCTGGAATGTGGGGAGCTGGAAATGGAAGCTTTCCCGAGTCCTGGCAGGGATTTATGGAGCCGGGAAGGGATCGAAGCCATTTGTACCATTGCTGTCACAGTGATCTATTCCCTCAATTCCCACTTCCATCCGGGAATGTTCCTGCCCTCTCCAGCACTGCTGATGCTGGGGAAAAATCCAATGCCGCCGTTGCCAGGGCAGGAATGATTAATTTGGGCATAAAACCCGTCAGAGTTCCTTGGAGTCTCCTCCGAGGGATGAGTTCGGCTGCAGAGATTGATTTGTTTACTGCAGCCACAGAAAGCGGGGGCTGCTCCCGGGAAAACACATCCCAGACTGAGACGGGGATTTTCCAGCCTCTCCTGTTATCCTGGAGCAGCCGAGGGAAGGGACCGACCCCATGGCTCAGCCCCCAGATTATCAGGGGGACAAAAAAACCCCAAAGTGTTTCAGATCCCTGAGGTTTGGGAATTGTCTGGGGCCTCCCGGGTGCTTGGAATTTTCCAAGATGATTCCAGGCTGCTCTTCCTAGGAGATTCCAGGCTCCAAGCATTGATTCCTTTGCCATTTTTGGGGTTGGATGAAGGCAGGGCTAAGATCCCTCTGGCTCCCTCCTGGCGTGGGAATCGAGCCCAGCTCTGGAGGGACGGATGGAGCCAAAATGAAAGTGGGATTTGGGGCTTAACAGCCACCTCTAAATCCACATGTTCCTTAGGAAAAATGGGATTTTTCTCTTTTGATTGATGGATGGTTGTGTGTGGAATGGGTTCTATAAAAATCTCAGAGTGAATCAAGCTCGGCTCCACATGGAGCCAAAATAAAAGTGGGATTCAGGTATTAAGGACTGCCTCTAAATCCACATATTCCTTAGGAAAAACGGGATTTTTCTCTTTTGGTGGATGGATGGTTGTGTTTGGAAGGGGTTCTATAAAAATCCAAGAGTGAATCAAGCTCAGCTCTGGAGAGATGGATGGAGACAAAATAAAAGTGGGATTCAGGGGTTAATGACCGCCTCTAAATCCACATATTCCTTATGAAAAATGGGATTTTTCTCTTTTGGTTGATGGATGGTTGTGTGTGCAATGGGTTCTATAAAAATCCAACAGTCACTCCTATCGTGGGGACACGGCCAGGGCTGGGCACTCCCAGGGATTGGTGTTCCCTTGGGTCAATCCTTCCTGGGAGCCTGGGATATCCTGGATGGGGGAACCCCCTATTCCCTAAATCCGGATTTTTGCCCCCGGGAGATCCCATGGCTCCATCCCGCGCTGGAGCTCGGATTTGATGACATTAACGGTGTTTTCCGACCTCAACAATTCCATGGTTCTGTGATCCATTGGCTGCTCCATGCCGGGAGGGGAAATTCTGGGAATCATTCCTGAGCTCCTATGGAAATCAATCCACGGCTTTTCCTCCTGCTCCATCCAGCGGCTCAGCCGGGAAAAACCGCCGGGAAACACGGCGGCATCCAACAGCAGCGTCCCTAAATCCGAGGATTCGGCCAAGAATGCCGGCCTCGGAATGCTGGAAAAGCTCCTGCTCCGGGCCGATTCAAGTCCCTCTTCCCACCCTTTGGAATGCAATGGAATGCCCGAGCTTTTGGCGACGGATCTGATACATCCAGGCCATCCCAAAATGTATCCTAAAGCTCCCAGAGCACAAGGGATGCTCCAGAAGGAAAAGCCATGGATTTCTTTCCCTCTTGGTGGAGCTTTGCCTCAGGCACAGAGCTCGGGGCTCTCCCAGGAATGTCCCCTCTGCCCGGGATCGGGGACCTGGAGCCAGGTGAGGGTCACGGGGAATGTGGGAATTACAGCTGGAGAGTCACGGGGAATGTGGGAACACACCCTGGAGGGTGACAGGGAATGAGGGAACACACCTGGAGGGTGACAGGGAATGAGGGAACACACCTGGAGGGTGACAGGGAATGAGGGAACACACCTGGAGGGTGACAAGGAATGAGGGAACACACCTGGAGGGTCCCGGGGAAAGCCTGGAGGTTGCCCTCAGTGACAAGGTGAGAATGGGGCCAAGCCTGGACTCTTTGGTCCCAAAGATTCCAACCTCGGTGATTCCGGGATAAGCGGCGCTGCTCCGGCGGCTCCTCCTCCTTCCGGGGGGTTCCGGGGCAGCACTGGCGGCTGCTGACCCCGCTCCGGCCGCAGCCCAGGGCCGGAATTGGGGGAATTGCGGCAGTGTTGGGGCCGGCCCTTCCCGGGGTCCCTCCCGGGGTCCCTC
>VXBB01023740.1:55633-66684 GCA_013399915.1 Illadopsis cleaveri
GCCCCCTGTCCCCAGCAGCCTCCACCTCCATCCTGCTCCCAGCAGCACCAGCATCACCAGCACCCCGCTCCCAGCAGCAGCTCCAGGCCTCGAGGGAGGTGCATGACCAGAGGGAGGTGCAGGATCCCCCTCCCAGCCCCAGGCTGTTTTGCAGGACTGTGGAATTCCAAGCACAGTGGAAAACAGGCTCCTGCCAAGCTCCCCCAAGCCACTCACACCTGGAGTCTCCACCTTTTCCCTGCAGCTAAATCCTCCACAAAGCAGGGAAATGAGGGATCACAAAGCGCCGCAGCTCCCTCCCCGCCCCGGGCACAGCCGGGCCCGCGGTGCCACACCAGCCGCAGCCACAACTCACTTTCTGCCTGCGTGCTGAGGGCTGCTCCGGGGCCCGCGCCCTCGCCGTGGGAGACAATGGTCACCTTGATTTTGGCTCGTTTGGAGGCTTTGGTGCACGGGGTCGGGCTGGGGCTCTGCTGCCTCTTCAGCTGCACTCGCACATCATCTCTGTCAGCCCCTTCCGAGTGCTCTGAGGACACTGGAACTGGGGGACACAGAAGGAGCTGTTTGAGCGCCCAGGTTGTGCTGGGAAGGGAAGATGCCCGTGCCCACAGCTGCCTCCGTGCCAGCCTGCCCAGCTGCCATGCACAGCAACCCCGCTGAGCCCTGCCTGTCCTACTCTGACATCCCACAGCTGCCTCAGCTGCTCCCGGGACACGACATGAGACTTGAGGCCATTTCTCTTGTGGTATGGGAGAAGAGATTGACTCCTCACTGCAGCCTTCCCTCAGCGAGGTGCAGAGAGGGAGAAAGTCTCCCCTGAGCCTCCTTTTCTCTGGGCCAAACACCCCCAGCTCCCTCAGCTGCTCCTTCTCACACTTGTGCTCCAGACCCTTCCCCAGCTCCATTTCCCTTCTCTGAACACACTCCAGTCCCTCAATGTCCTTCTGGCAGTGGCAGGGCTGCCCTGGCTCTGCAGCAGCTGCAGGCAGTGATGCCACAACTCCACAGGGACATTTTCATCCCCAAATCCTGGCATCAGGCCCCTGCAGCAGCCCTGAGGGCCAGGTGAGGGGACAAGGCTTGCAGAGGATCACAGAGGATCAGAGCTGAGCCCAGCTGCTGCTCCAGGACAGCCAGAGGGTCCCCCAGCAGCCCCTCCAGGAGCTGGGCAGGGACTGGGAGGCACCAAGTGAAGCAGTGGAGGTGCTGCAGCAAAGCCAAGCCCCCCAAAACCCCGGGACTGGGGCAGAAACCCCACAGGCTGAGAGCTCTCCTCCACAGCAGGGCTTCTTTGCTCTGCCACACCCTGCCCAAAGCACAAGCTTCCCAAGGCCAGGGCCATCCCAAAAAGCACAGAGGACCCACCAGCACAGCCCAGGGACACGAGCTGCCACATCCTGCCCAAACACACATCTGCTACCAGCAGGGCACAGTGCCCCTGCCCCAGCCTGGAATGCTGAGAATTGAATTCCCTCCTTCCAGAGGGCCCTGGGCATCCCAGCCACGGATTCAACAACCTGGAGGCCAAGATGCCTCTCCCTTCTTATTGCTGAACATCTGGATACAGATCAATGATTTAAATCAGTGGAGATGTGTATCTGTACATATTTATATCCTGTGTATCACCTACACACCTTCAGCTGTGGGGGCAGGACCTCACTGCAGCCAAACCCCCAAATCTCAGGTGACTCTGAGCACTTTGGGGCTGCTCTGCTCCCCAGGGCAGTGCCAAGCTCACTGTGCTGTCCCCTCCAGCCTGTTCCCTTGTGCAGCATTCCCAACATGCATCCAAAGCACCCAGGAGAGCCCTGCAGCCAAGGACAGCCAGTGACACATGCACAGGCACCAGGTGTCCCTCAAAGCACAGGCAGGCAGTGACACAGCTGTGTCCCTCCATGTCCCTGTGTGTCCAGTGACCCAGCTATGTCCCCTCCTGTCCTGTCCGTGGCAGGCAGGGCTGGCTGCCTGTTCCCATCCCATTCCCAAACCAAAGACTCCACCCAGACCCTGTCTCACATCTGAGGCAGCCAAGGCAGCACTAATGAATCCAGAGTTCTTAATTAGCCCTTGTGCCTCATGGCAGGCCAGGCTCTCCACACCTAGGTGTGTCCCTGCCCTCGTGGCACAGGGGGGCTGAGAGGAGGCTCCAGGGAGCAAGGAAGGTTTAAACCAAGCTGGAGAGGAAAAGAAACCCCTGAAGCAGCAGCTTGGGCAGGGCCTGGCTCAGCAGTTGGTTCCAGAACATTCAGGGGGCTCAGGGGCAGCTCAGCCCTGGGGCCACCCCGAAGGAGAAGTGACACTGACAGCTCGAGTGACAACTGCAGCCTCCCAAAACCTTGGGCTTCCACTTTCCTCCCTGTGCTGACCCCAGACCCACACAGTCACTGTCACCCAGGGTGGCAAATCACGTCCTGGGACAGCCTGGACATCCTCCTCCATCCCTCAGAGCAAGGCACACAGTCACCCCTGGGTGATCAGACTGTCACCTCTGTGTCCCCTGGTGCAGATAGCGTCCCTGTCCGTGACCCAGCACTGGCCCCGTCCCTGATCCAACAGCACCTTCCCAAAGCCATCCCTGATCCATCAGAACCATCCCTGATCCATCAGCACTTTCCCAAAGCCATCCCTGACCCATCAGAACCATCCCTGATCCATCAGCACCTTCCCAAAGCCATCCCTGACCCATCAGAACCATCCCTGATCCATCAGCACCTTCCCAAGGCCATCCCTCTGTCCCTGACCTCTCTGTTCTTCCCTACTCCCTCAGGCCAAGCCGTGCTGCTGTGTGTCCACCCCTGGCTGTCCCTGGTTGCTGTCCCACGTGTCCCCAGGTCGGTCACAGTGGTGTCCACACCCCCAGCACAGGAAAGGGTTAAATCCAGGCCCACCAAGCCCCAGCCCATGGGAGCAATCCCGACTCCAGCGTTTATCCACTGGGAGCAAAGCCTGAGATCTCCCCTGGCAAGGAGAGCCCTGGGCCTGAGCTCCAGACACAGCACAGGCAGCACAAAGCTGGGGACAAAGGGACACGCCAGCCCCAGAGCAGGGCAGGGGAAGAGGAGGATGATGGAGGAAGGCAGCAGAGGCAGAGAGAAGGAAGAGACAGGGAGAGAGACAGAGAAGTGAGGAGATACTCACCAAAGAGACATGAGGAGGTGCCAGGAGGAAGAGCTTTCCTCACCAGCATGTTTTGTTTCAGAAAAGCAGCAAACTGAGCTGAAATGAATCAGAGAGAATTACAGAATCACAGCCCGGCTCTGCAGGGGACAGGGGCTCTGGGGACATCGCTGTGACCCCCGGGGGGGACCTTGGAGCAGGCAGAGCTCCGGACACCACTGATCTGGCCACAGGAGACACGGCGAGGGGACACCCCAGCCTTGGCACAGATCCTGCCCAGCAAAGAGCCCTCCCCAGGCACCAGGACAGCCCTGGGGGAGGAGAGCAGGGCTGGGCTGCACCAGGAGGCTGACAGAGCTGGGAGGTGTGAGCCAGCACTTCCCTGAGCAGCTCCAGCTGGGAATCACCACAGCATTCCCAAAAAAACGGGCACCAGGAATCACCACAGCATTCCTGAGAGAACCAGGCACCAGGAACCACTGCAGCATTCCTGAGAGAACCAGGCACAGGAATCAACACAGCATTCCTGAGAGAACCAGGCATCAGGACACAGCTCCACCACAGAGCCTCCTCTTGCATTCCCTGTGTCACCTGGGAACTTCTCCCCTCAGCTACAGCAGCACAGGAACACATTCCCTGAGCCAGGACAGCTGTGCAGGGTCACTGCTGCAGGTGACACCCATGGGCGTGCAGGGTCACAGCTGCAGGTGACACCCATGGGCGTGCAGGGTCACAGCTGCAGGTGACACCCATGGGCGTGCAGGGTCACAGCTGCAGGTGACATCCACCAGCCTGTCCAGAGCAGAGCAAGGACAGAAGGGAGGATGGAAAAACCATCCCCCAGGTGCTGCTGGAATTTGCCAGGAGGGCTCCTCAGCCTCCTGCACTCCCTGAACCCCCAAAGCTCACCACTAGACTGAAGATTTTTAACCAGCCTCCAGCAGGACACAAAACCCCACAGCTCAAGCTGCTTACTTATCCACAGCAGGTTTTCCACAGGCCATTTGCTGCAGGATGGTTCTGTAATTCCCCAAATCCCACAATTTCCACCTCAGTTCAACAGCCTCAACCATCTCCTGAGCACGTTCAGTGTCTCCCCAAGCAACTGTGAAGGAGACACCAGACCAGGGTGTCCCAAAAGGATCAGAGCACAGCCACAGGGGGTTTGGTCAGCCAGAGAGAAAATCCTTCCCACTTCAAACAGCAGGAAGGCTTCAGAAGCTGCAGAAACACCATTTCCAGCCTAATTCCAACCCTCCAAGGGCTGAGCTGTGGAGAAAGCTGCCACGGGGAGCTCGGAATTCAAGACAGGACTCGGAAAATAAAAACCTACACAGGTCCAGACAGAGCAAAACCCAAATTCCGGCTGCTGAAAGGGTGGGGAAGCTGCAGGGAATTACCTTGTGCCTGTTTGTGAGTCAGGACAGTGTCTGGCCTCGGCACCTGCCTCCTCTGCAGCTGCGTGGGGCCCACCTGGCTGGGCTTGGGCAGGGCCAGGGCGGCCACCTTGGTCTTGGGGCTGGACGTGGGGCTGCTGGACACGCTGGACAGGTCCTGCAGGGACAGAGGGACACTCAGCCCACGTCTGCTTGAGGCAGCCCTGGCCCTGAGCAGTAGGCCTGTGCCTGAGGGCTCATCTTCCTCACTGTGACAATCCTGGGGCTTGTAAGGCTGGAAAAGACCTTCAAGATCATCAAGTGCCATTGTCAACAGCACGGTCACCACTGAGCCCTGTCCCCCAGTGCCACATCCACCTCTGTTTGATCACTCCCAGGGGTGGGGACTCCACCAGCCTGCTCCAAAGCCTTACAACCCTTCCTACAAGGTAATTTTTCCAAATCTCTCATCTAAACCTCCCCTGAGGCCACATCCCCCTGGATATCCTCTCATCTCCCTCTCCCAACAGATTTTGGTGGCACAAACCCCTCTCTTTACACACCCCCAGCTGGAATTACCCCGGGAAGAGCTCCCACCTCGGAGCCTGAGGGCGAGGCTGGCACTTTGGCTGCAGGGGAGGCAGGTCTGCTGCTCCTCTCGGGCAGCTCAAAGGACAGATCCCTCCTGCTGCAGTCACGGGGCTTCTTCTTCTTCTCGGCGTCCAGGTCGCGGGGCTCAGAGCCCGAGTGGCTCTCGGCCCGGGTCAGCACCCCCGTCAGGAAGTCTGCAATCTCATCCTGGCAATTTGGGGATAAACAGTGGGATTCAGGGCTGGGCATGTCCCTGAGCAGTGCATCTCCAAAGCCTGAAGCAAGGAAATGGACCATTCCCAAGGGGGTACACGGATGAGGCTCTGTGGGTTTGATATTTTGCAGAAAATCCCCAAGACCTCACAGAGATGATGCAGATTTCTCAGTGCAGCTCACAAATCACTGATTTAGGACATGTGGGAAAAAAACCACAATGGTTTCTCCCAAAATGCTCCTGTGTCCCCAGGCAGACATGGTGGGACACTCAGGAAACTGCTCCCTGGTTAAGGTGGACCCCCAGGGATCTCACACCTCCCCTCCAAATCAAAAATCAGGAGATGATTCCCTCCAATCCAACCCATCCCAGCTACACCCAGAACATTCCAGCACAGATTCTTTCCTTTTTGAGGTGCAAAGGGAAGATCCTTGTGGTTACCTGGATGCACCTGTCCACCATGCTCTGGGTCAGGCCTTCTGACTTCTTTTTGGCTTTGCTTATCCTAGGGGAAAAAAGAACCAAAACAGGTGGAAATTCACTCTTTTCCACGAGCACACTCCCATCATTCTTCACCCAATGAGGAAAAAGATCCTTTTTGGGACTCCCCAAAGCATTTTGCAAAGTCAATCTGACATTTCAGAGCTCTGTCTTCACACCCAGCATCAGTTTTAGGTTTCTTTCCTTCCTCTCCTTTACTGATTTCCACTACCAGAGATTCCTGTGATGCTCCAAAATCTCCTCTGTGCTGTTGGCTGCAGCCCTAGCTCAGGCCTATTCCCACACAGATTTTTCCTACAGTTATTCCCAACACAGACCAGTCTGGAGCATTTTCATGCAATTCCCACCTCGTCCCAGCCCCAAATTTGGGGGCTGATGTCCCCAGCACGCTCAGATGCTGCCCAGAATTCCCAGGAAGAGAGAACCCACCTGGCAGAGCCTCACCTGAGGTTGTCATCCGCCCCTCCCACCACCACCATGCTGTTATCCGCCCGGATCTTCTCCCGGAAATCCTCCATGGCCTCCACGTTGCACTGCAGGGAGTTCTGCCCGATGACGAAGAGCACCGGGGTCTTCATCTCCAGCAGGGGATCATCCACATCCTGCGGGAGCAACGGGGGGCTGGGACGGAGCTGGGACCCCGGGATGAGGCTGAGGGAGTTCCCAGGGGTGAGTCCCAATGGGATTTGCTGAGGGAAACTGCTGGAGCTGCACCATGCTCCAGAAAATGGAGCAGAAAATCCCTTTCCAATAGAATTCCACTGCCCTTGGAATCAGCCACTCCAGAAAATGGAGCAGAAAATCCCTTTCCAATAGAATTCCACTGCCCTTGGAATCAGCCACTTCCTAGAGTGACTGTGTCCATAATCATTCCCTATCCAGTCACACATGGCTCACAAGGGAGAAGTCTGGGTTCCGTGTAAATGACACAGAAAATGAGGGACACAGGCCATGGATAACGAGGGACACAGGACAGGGATAACGAGGGACACAGGACAGGGACAACGAGGGACACAGGACAGGGACAACGAGGGACACAGGACAGGGACAACCAGGGACATAGGACAGGGATAACCAGGGACACAGGACAGGGACAACGAGGGACACAGGACAGGGACAACCAGGGACACAGGACAGGGATAACCAGGGACACAGGACAGGGATAACCAGGGAGCCAGAATATGGTTAACAAGGGATCCAGGCCATGGCTAACGAGGGACCAGGGACAGGGATACTGAGGGACACAGGCCATGGATAACAAGGAGGACATGGTTAACAAGCGATCCAGGTCATAGATAACGAGGGACACAGGCCCCCAGTACGGAGCTCCAACACCACCCCACAGCAGAGACAAGCCAAGAGCCCTCCTCACACCAGCCAGGGCATCAAGAACCCCACCAGGGCTGCTACAGCCCCTCCTCTGAGAGCAACAGCTCCTCAAACAACAATCCCACATGTTCCCCAAAAAATCAGCCAATTATCACTGGACTTCCAAGAAGGATTCCACAAAACAACCCAGGGAGGTTTAAAGACAGAGTTTAAAGCAGAGTTCTTCAAGCAGCTCCATCTGGTCCTTACCCCTCTGGGGCCATCCACGGTGAGCAGTGGGAAGCCAAGGCACACGACAGCAGTAACATATTCCATCACAGAAACCTGGGCAGGGAGAGAGCAGTCAGCATTCATTCCCAGAGCCCAGCAGTGACAAATTCCATCACAGAAACCTGGGCAGGGAGAGAGCAGTCAGCATTCATTCCCAGAGCCCAGCAGTGACAAATTCCATCACAGAAACCTAGGCAGGGAGAGGGCAGTCAGCATTCATTCCCAGAGCCCAGCACATCCCAGGAATAGAGGCTGCTTTGCCAGGCTCCTGCCAGGCACAGAAACACCCTAACAGCAATACCTTAATAGCAACACCTTGGTGATTAAAATACATTAAATGACTCAAATTGCAAAGGGCCCACAACCACAGAGGTCAAAGCCAGGCCCTGGAAGGGGCACAGGAACAAAGAGAACCCCAACAGTCACTGAAATCCCAGCTCTCAGCTGAGGCTGCCAAGAGGGCTCCACAAGAATCACAGAACCCTGGAATGGTTTGGGAAGGACCTTGGAGCCCATCCCACCCCTGCCATGGCAGAGACACCTTCCACTGTCCCAGGGTGCTCCAAACCCCGTCCAGCCTGGCCCTGGACATTTCCTAGGATGGAGCAGGGACATCTCTGGGAATTCCATCCCAGCCAGGAATTCCTTCCCAATATCCCATCTAGCCCTGCCCTCTGGCAGTGGGAAGCCACTCCCTGTATTCTGTCCCTCCATCCCTTGTCCCCAGTCCCTCTCCAGCTCACCTGGAGCCCCTTTAGGCCCTGCCAGGGGCTCTCAGGTCTCCCTAAAGAATTCCCTTCTCCAGGTGAACAATCCCAGCTCTCCCAGCCCAGCTCCAGAGGGCTCCAGCCCTGGAGCAGCTCCGTGGGCTCCTCTGGACCTGCTCTAACAGACCCACACCCTCCCTGTGCCCCCCTGAGGACACAGAGGGCCAGGGCACTCACGTGACAGGCCACCAGGGCACCCGTGTTCCACCCGATCAGGATGATCTGCTTGTGCGAGAAGTGGTTGTGGATCTGTGGGACACGAAACAAATCCATGGCTGAGAGCTGGGACAGACACTGGGACAATGCCCAGGGTGGCACAGCAGCCCCGGGCACGGGGCAGGGAGCACAAGGGCACTGTCCTTGTCCCTCACCTCGGCCACCTTGCCCCTGACGGCGCCGATCATGTGCTCCAGGCACTGCAGCACTCCCACCCCGCTGCCGTTGTTCAGCAGGGATGTGGTGATGGGGATCACCTGCGGGGAAAGGGGACATCAGGGACAGCCAGCAGGGCTGGGGACAGCACCAGGGACAGCCAGCAGGGCTGGGGACAGCACCAGGGACAGCCAGCAGGGCTGGGGACAGCGTCAGGGACAGCCTGCAGGGCTGGGGACATCAGGGACAGCCTGCAGGGCTGGGGACAGCGTCAGGGACAGCCAGCAGGGCTGGGGACAGTGTCAGGGACAGCCAGCAGGGCTGGGGACAGTGTCAGGAACAACCAACACCATGCTGAGGGCACCAGGAACAGCCAGTAGGGCTGGGGACATCAAGGACAGCCAGCAGGGCTGGGGACAGTGTCAGGAACAACCAACACAGTGCTGAGGGCATCAGGAACAACCAGCAGGGCTGGGGACAGCAGGGACAGCCAGCAGGGCTGGGGACAGTGTCAGGAACGGCCAGCAGGGCTGGGGACAGCATCAGGGACAGCCAGCAGGGCTGGGGACAACGTCAGAACAGCCAACACAGTGCTGAGGACAACCACTAGCACAGGCTGGAACCCAGACCATGCATGAACTTGTGCTTTCCCTCCTTGTCTCTCATGGGATTCTCTCTTAACTAAAACAAGAGGGGATGGAGAATTCTCCAGACTCCCAGCAGAACCAGCTCTGCTTCTGTCCTGCAGCAATCCCAGTCACAGTGAGGTGTGTGAGCAGCTCCACAGCCAGGCAGGAGCCTGAAGTGATCTCCAGTACCCCTCTTCCTACCAGAACCCTCATCAAACCTTAACCACAGCATCAGGAGACCCCAAACACATCAGATTTGGGCAACTCCATCCCCCATGAAGGGCCTCCAGGTGGCCCCTGCTTTCGGCAGAGCCTGAGATTTTGGAGCATCAAAGGTTTCTGAAAACAAAGCTCAACAGCCCCAGCCCTGCTCTGTTGTGGGGTCCTTCCCTCAGAGCATCCCCACAGAAGCAGCCCCACAGACCTTTCCCAGGCAGGAGAGCTGGGACTGCCAGAAGCGGTGCCGTCGGGACGTGGGGAACATGGAGTTGGCAGGGCCGGAGGACGCGATGAGGATCAGGGGGGATCCGGGCAGTTTGCTCTGCAAAGGTCAACAGGAACACAGTCAGGGACAGCAGTTTTCCCAGGAAAGACCTCCCTGCCCCACAAGGAAGAGGGAAGGATCTTGCACAGCTCCTTCACTGACTGTTTTCCCAAGCCAAAGCTCCCTCAGGATACCCAGGAGCTTCTCCAGATGAAGAGACTCTTCCCTTCTGAAGGACAGCTCTGATCCCTGCTCTGTGTGACAGGGACAGGGCACAGGGAAGGGCTGGAGCTGTGCCAGGGCAGGGTCAGGATGGGTTTGGGGAAAGGTTCTTCCCCCAGAGAGTGCTGGGCACTGCCCAGGGAATGGGCACAGCCCCGAGGCTGCCGGAGCTCCAGGAGCCTTTGGACAGCACTGCCAGGGCTGCCCAGGGTGGGAATTTGGGGTGTCTGTGCACTGATGCCCAGGGTGGGAATTTGGGGTGTCTGTGCACTGATGCCCAGGGTGGGAATTTGGGGTGTCTGTGCAGGGCTCTCAGGGCTCCCAGGGTGAGAATTTGGGGTGTCTTTGCAGGGCCAGGGACCGAACTGATGTTCCTGGTGGGTCCCTTCCATTCATGAAGCACTCTAAAACAGGGACATAAGAGCCCAGAGAGAGGACAGAGGATGGGAAAACCAAAGCTGACACGGGACCCCCACAACCTCAGGGGCACTCACTGGTTTATTATGGGACAGGACACCCACTGCTGGGTCCCAGGGTCTCTTGAGCAGCAGGGACAGCGCCTCAGCCCCTGCTGCTCCTGTCTTGGCCGTGGAGGAGAGCAGCATCCTGTCAATCAGCGCAGGGATCTGCAAGCAGAGGCCAGGGTGCACTGAGAAAATGCCCCCAAAACATGGGATAACACTCCCAGCCTCTTCCCTCTGCCAGCTGTGCCAAGGGAGAACGTCCCCTGTGACAGCCAAGCCTCCCACTGCTTTTATCACCTTTCCTTTCAGGGTCTGCAGGGCATCCAGGTAGGCAGCCAGCACGGGCAGGCTCAGGGTCTCCACCAGCGTGGTGTGCAGCCACTGGATGAGTTTGGTGTCCCAGTTGACGCTGGCCAGAGCCTGGCGCACCCTGCGGGCGCATTTATCCACCGCGATCCTCCTCAGCACAGGCTCGTTGCACGCCTGGGAACCAGCAAATCCCACAGGAACAGCTCAGGGGAAGATGGAGCACAGCAGTGCAGCCCCATCCTCAGGGAAATGTCAGTGTGGGCTGCCCAAACATCCGTGAGGACAACACCTGTCCGAGCACTCCCAGCCCAGATTCCCATTCTCCGGCACTCCCAGCCCAGATTCCCATTCCCAGCCCATATTCCCACTCCCTGCCATCCCCAGCCCAGATTCCCACTCCCTGCCA
>VXBB01023741.1:0-23917 GCA_013399915.1 Illadopsis cleaveri
AATCAATTCTGACTTATTGACTCTCCTCTCTGCACTATAATCAGGAATAATCATTACTTTGGCAAAGGCTACTTTATAGATTTCATATAATTATAAAAAATCCAACTGCAGCACTGTTAGACACATGCTTAGTATTTTTCCTTCTCTGCTTTTCAAGCTGCCTTGACAGAAACAGCCCAGGTGTTAATCTGTGCTATTAGTGCCCAGAGGGGTAGTGTTTAGGTTAACTGTAGTAAAGGGTTAAAGAGAAACTACCAGTCCTATAAAAATAGAAACTTTGCCATACTCTGTCATCTGCACACCTTTCTGGGAAAATATTCCTCATCATATAGATCAGAATCCCAAAAAATTTTAATTTTACCTCCAGATTAAATTTTTTTTCAGGACACTTAAAGAGGAACAGTGGATACTGCTTTATGATTTTAAAAATAGTGATCATAATGACACCTTTTCCCTCTCCCAACAGATCCATGAGGTAATCCTTTTCTTATTTTAGGTAGACAATAAAATGGGAAAGTGGCTGAAATAAAAGCATCTTCCCAATCCATTCTGATGTGTTTGAGAAGTGGGAGAATTACTGTCTTTGTAATTATACCCTTAGACAAAATTTTTAACTCTCTTACCATGTCTCTCATGACATGACCCCACTCACACCACTCACCCATTTATGCAGAGTCTTCTCTCTGCTTCACATTCTGATTTTGTTTTTTCTCTCTTAATGACCATGGCAACAAAATATTAATGGATAGAATTTATGAATGCGAAGTACTAATAAGCTAACTAATATCTGAGCTCAAAATCAGCACCTATAGAAAGTTAGCTTTTCCAAATAATCCCATAAAACATGAACATTCACAAAACTAGCATATGTACAATTACATTCTGTTTGCAGAGCTATTAATAAAGAGACTCTTGTCAATGAGCACTCACTCTGCTGAGAGTAGTGCCTTCTCCTGACTTTTAAGGTGGATTTAAGTCACTTAGAATCACTGTCATCCTGAAGATTTCATCACTCTGTTCTGGGATATGCAATCTTGAGACAGTAGCCTGCCATATTATGGGTGGATCCACCTCTTCTGTCTGAGGGCAAATCCGAAAACAGCTTCATTAAATTCACTCATGCTTTGTTATAGGAGAAATCATTGTCTGCCCTGCCTCCTTTTGAAGCTGTGCCTTTCAGCAACCTCCATCTATTGGTGTGGGCAGCCAAGTGTTGAAGTTAAGAGCAGTTTTCCTTGGTGGGTGTTTGAAGGGAGCAGTCAGGAAATTCAGTTTTCCCTGACATCAGACAGCAGCAGGATGAGGTATCATCATTCATCAGCCAGATCAGAAATCAGAGTGATTCAAACTGGCATTCCAGAAAAGGAGTGCCTCAGCTCCAGATCACCACAGTGAATAATACGTCAGTACCAACTGCCTTCTAAGCCTGGGCTTTGCTTTTATAACCACACAAGTATTTGTATCCATAATCTCTGTTCCTTCAGTATTTAATTACTGACATTGTCTCTTTGTTTTCTGAATTGCCACCTTTGTCTCCACTGTAAGAATGAGCATTTCAAATATCTCCCAGTCCTAACCTCAGCTTTTCTTGTCTAAGTCTTCCCTGCAGAGTTTAGTTCCTCTGAACTACTGTATTTCTGTAAAATGCTATTTCTATTTATTTGATTAATTAATTAATTAATTTAGCAATATCTGTGCAACTGACTCAACTCCTTTGGCTTCTATATATTTTTATATGTTTACCTGACTTTCACCTTGTGTTACTGACTTTTTGACCTGGATGAAAATTGTTCAAATGAAACACATAACTGCTTTTTAATCTTGCTTCACAGAGTTTGTTGTAAGTTACTTCGTCTCTTTATTCATTGCTCTGATTTGCTCTGCTAGGCTGCTTGCAAAACAAAACCAAGAAAATCTCTGCTTTGATGACTTTTCTTCTTGAGAACCCAACTGAATTTGATCAAGATTCCATGTAGAAAACTAAGCTCCTTGAGAGCAGCCTTGTGCCTCTTATATAAAAACTCAAGTTCATCTCCTCAGAATATTCTTTCAGGGATAATGCTGACTGTTGAGGACTTGCTTTGGAAAAGGAGTCAGATGCTAAGATGGGAAGATAAATGTCAGACATGGTTGTTTACATGTTACACAGACTTAAATGCACACTGCAGTACCAAATGTGCATTTATTTATTTCTAAATGTGTTGAATTTTGTTCAGAATGTCATGCAGTGTCAGTAGTGAGGACCTGTCTACAAACATCTGTCTGTCTGGGCCAGGGTTTCTTTATTCCAATGTATCTTTCTGTAGGCAGGTTGAGCCACTCGTATCCTCTCTCTTAAGAAGAGTTAAGGCAGGTCGAAATAAAAAGGATGTTGGTTAATGTCTTGCAGTGAAAGTCACTTTTTCACTTAATACTTTTCTCTGAAGAAAAAAAGAATAAAAAGCATCAAACACTGTCTTATAGAACTAATTTTTTTTTTTTTTTGAACAGTCATAATTTGAAAGAAGTTACAAGGGTCATATGTTTTGAAGAAGGGATTTTCAGGTTTCTAGGGTCTGGGTTTTTTTCAAAACAGCACAATAGCAGAGATTCTGGTTTTCTTATCTGACATGTACTTTTCTATTCACAGCCATTGGGGAAAACCTCACCCCTTGGTTTGGAGCCATGCTGTTAGTTGTTGCCTTCACTGCATAGTTTCTTGTGGATGACTTGTGTGAGATTGTGATTAAGAATTTTAAGTCTTCGGAAATTCATGTCTTTAATACTGGATTTGAATTTTCTTCAAAAGCCATGATCTTACAGAAATTATTGCAAACGTAACTTATCAGGTCGAAATTCTTCTTGTTTGTTGGATAAAGTTATCATCATGACTTTAATTAAAACTTTAAATCATGAAGTGAATTCTGATATGTGTAAAGATCCATAAATCTTCAGCGGTACAAATGTGGTACTGGAGTTTTAGTGTAGTAAAGTACAAATCTGGTACATAAACCTTTCAACAACGGAAGTGTCATAAACCAGAGATATTTTTGCCCCTTTGTACTTTGAGTTAGTTTCAAATTATAAAACCCCCAAAACTACCAATACATAGCACAGCACTGTGAGGGATGCTATGCAGGAAATTAGCTACAACTTGGCTACTTCTCAAATTATAATGCACTCCAAAATGCCAGCTGTGACATTCCCAGGAACCCTAATATTCTACAATGCTGGAAAGTAAATGCAAAGATATTTGTTATCTCCTAGGTATTAAGATACAATGCTCACAAAAAAGTCCATGTAAAACTCAGGAATGTCTAGAAAGTCGTCAAATAAACTAAGTTGCCTGAGTTAAAATGGTTGTCGAGGTCTCAGCAGCTTCTGGAAAGGGCACTTTGCTGTGCCCTTAAAAAAGAATACTTTGCTGCTTTCTTTGCTTTTCTCTTCTGAACATTTCAAGTGCTTCATTTTCCTCTCCTGGTTCTCTGAGTAGGCTTAGCAGAGGCAAACCCTCATATTTCTATTCCAGAATTCTTTGCTTATTGTTCCTTCATGACCGCTAAGAGAGATGATCAGGACAGGAATATATAAAATAGAATCACAGGAAATGTAAATATCTCTAGCTTATCTTGGTGAAGCATAAATATCTATACAGTCTTCTGAAGATATCTAATTTTTCTGTGTTCTGTATGCCATCAACTGAAATTTGGCAAAATTCCTTTTTTTCTGGGCCCTTTCAGGGTCTGAATTTTATTCTTTAGAGACATTTCTTGGTCACTTAGTTTAAAGTTCTGTCTGATAACATAAAAGGCATTGGTTTCCTTTGAATGTTTTACAATGAAGTAATTAGTTTTAGTGCATTTCCAGACAATATCTAGTATCACTAATCTTAGGCATGCAATTAAACTTATCATTACTTTTTCTCTGTAAATTTAGTGAGATTTAAACAGAAACTTTTGATGAATATTTCCTTGATATTTTGTTTTAATATGAATCAAGTATGTTTATATATAATACATCATTCTAAGGTAGACAATCTATAGCAATAGTGTTGAGATAGCTAGCTAAAGAACAGTAAACTTTTGAAAAGTTGTGTATACATTCACATATTTGTGTATGCTTTTGGTACTAGGCTGAACCAAAGCCTCTCCCCATGGCAGTCAGTTGTTTCAGGTGATTGTGCCACAAACTGTAAACTGTGGCATAAATCCAATGTCTTTTGGGGTCTGTGAACTCCAATTAAAGGAAATCTGCTATCTTGTTCCCCAAAAAAACATGGTTTTGAATGATTTGCCTGTGTGATTTTAGGACACCTTTGTGCATACGCAGAAGGTCTAGCACATGATGCAATGAACTCAGTACTGACAGGTCTGATATGCCAGTTGTATTCAACCAACTTGCTTAGGTGTAATAAGAGAATATAGGATTTAGGATCTCAGCTGACAGGAAAAAAAATCGCCACACAGATATTTTGCTTTAAGCAATAAAATTTGACCTGAAAATCGTGCCTAAACCATTGTCACATAGAAATGCATATAAGGTTTCTGCTGAAGGCCCAGCCTCTTTTCTCTTTAAAGGATTGATTCTGCTTGTGGAAGTAATCTGTAATTTTCACAGGAATATCAAAGTTCAGAAATGCAGGAGAAAATAAGAAAACTATCCTCTGAGGATATCCTGAGGTATTGTAGTATTCATTCCCGTGGTGTGCTGATTTGTGTTCTATGTCTCTCTATGTATAAATATGCCAAACAAAATATCCTACATATTTATGAAAGCACCAAACACAATTGTGTATTAAACACTCTTCAGTGTGTTCTCTGTATTTCTTTGTATATTTTCATTGGCATAAGTGCTTTTATTACCTGCTCAGATTAATGTGTAAGGTCTTTGGAGTGTCTCAACTTCAGAGAAGAAGAAAGCAACAGTGACTGTCATGAAACACAATAATCATTGCTAGCTCTTTTAAAGGCAAACTGTGAAGAGGCCACATTTGACACCAGGTGTTGTTTTAAAGGATGCCATTTGTCTAGAGTTACAATTAGGGCTCATGATAAAATGATGCTAATTCCCTCCCTTTAGATGTTATTCTTAGGTTCAGTCCTAACCTCTTTCATAGAAGTTTGGTTCTGTTATTAACTGCCAGTAGATTTGCTTATTGGGAGTTATCAGTAAGGTTCTGGTCACTGTCACAACGTGTTTGCTCAAAATTAAATTGATGCAGAGCCCCCATATTAGCAGATACATGTGGTGGATCCACCAGAAAATTCCAAAATTGTGACAATGGATTTATTAATATCTATTAATAGACTGGCTCACCATGGTCAATAATAAAGAGATTCTTTGGGGTCATGAGGGAAAAGGGTTGAAAGTTTTGTTCCATGTTTTGAAGATTACAAACTTCTGCTGACAGAATATTGAGAATTGACAGCCTCCTGGTAAGAAATTAAAATACAATAAAAAGTCTGTAGTCAAGCTCAAGCTCAGGTTTTATATTTCATCTTGCAAGGAATGCAACATCTTCTATCTTCACAAGACGAGACAGCCAAAGGGAACTGAGACTGAAGACAGCCAAGGAGTCTGAAAGTCTGCTCAAGGTCTAATATTTTGTGCTAACCACAGAAATATAGAAAAGTATTGCAGCATTTCCTCTTCCAATCTTTTGACTCAGCCTGGTATCATTCATCCCGCAGCACCAGATCTCTTAAAATTGTTATCTTTTAACTAAAATGGTTTAGATATGCACATGGAGCAGGTGAATCACATGTGAATCATTTAATACATGAAGCTTGTCCAGAAATTCCATTCAAGTTCTTCTCTTCAAATAGGAAGTTTCAAATTTTCATTTCACCTAATTCCTTCTCAGTACATTTGGCTGTAGTTAGTCCATTTGCAAATTTTCTCTTTTTTTTTAAATTGCATTTTATTTCATCATATTTCCTTGGCAGAGTGTTTGTTCCACTTTGTGCTCTGATTTCAAGATTTCATTCCCTTTCCGGAAAGGAAGAATTTCCTAATGTAGTAAACTCATAACAACTATTGAAATGATTGGACCAGTCATTAAACATTACAGACATAAGTTGCCTGCAACGTCTATTTTTAGGCCTCAAACCTACATTTAAATTCATTGCTTTTCTCAGATTATAATGTTTTTGGGGGTTTTTTTAGCCTTTTAACATGTAGTATGCATTTATGACACTCACACTTAATTCAAGGTTTTGAAGAACATGGGCATTTTTTGTCGTAATCCATCTGCCCTCTTCTTTCAAATTTTTTTTGTAACCTCTGTAATTACCATTGCAATATATACCTTGTTGTGTTTCTACTCTGTTTTTTTACACTACTTTAAACTCAACTGCTAGTTTCTACTGCAGTATTTAGGCAGCAAAACTTTTTTAATGGAACTTTCATAAATATCCTGATTGATTGTGTTTCAGAGTTCAACATTATTCATCAGGTTCTCTGACACAATGACATAAGAAGGATATGCTTAAAGCATTGTGGAGCCATTCTGAAATTATTTTTTCATAATATCAGTATTTCAAGTTTATAGTGCTAAAAAATCTTCCTTACAAATGGAGATATTAAAAAATTCATTAAGTTAAGCTATTTTCTCTGCACTCTTCTAACATCACTGGGTTCAGTTTCAAAATGAAGTGTTTCCATATTTTCAAGCCCAACCATTCTCATTAAACAAAGCTTGTCCTGATGGGGCTGCATTGCTTGTTTTTTTCTCCCTTTCTCATTAAAATATTTCTTTCAAGACAAAGCATTATCTGATTCAGCCCTCTGAGCAACTTAAATTCAGCTTTGAGTAATTATTGGCTAATCCAAAATGCATTGCAATAATACTATATATCCTGGTGTATAAGTGTCCCAAAATTCTGCAAGGATTTCTTTTAAGAGGTTAATTTATTTGATTGTTAAAAAATGCTATTGTAAGGCAGAGCAACGTGTTATGTTAAGGATCTTTGAAAATAAGTTGAATAATTCCAGAGTTTTTATCCCTTTTAAAAGAAATACAGATCTGTTCCATTTGACCCATAAAATGAAGGGGGTTTTCTGTATTGAAATAATACACAAGAAAAGCCAACTTTGTTATGTCTTCAAACATAAAATTATTGATTATTTTCCAGTGTTATCAGTGTACTGATTTTTATAGAGAATATCATTATCTAGAAGACAGGGGGAATATAAAATAATTTTTAGACTATTAAAGCTCAATGTGATGACTACAAAGAAGTTTTTGAACAACTCACATTAACAGGGCTTGTTTTGCTTTCTACTTTTTCTGCTTTCTGTCTTGCATTCTCCTTTCTTTCCTATGTTCTTCAGTTTAGGTTTTTAGAAATTACAGAGATATGAGTTTCAGCAGCTGCCAGAACAATCACTATCTCTAGTTTACCCGGGATAAGTCCAAGTGCTGAATGAATTGTTTGAATTCATGTTTTGCTGCCAACACAGCTGTTCAATGCTGCAGTGTTTCCTTACCTTGGTTTATCTCACTCTTGGTGCTGCTTTGCAAATGCTTCAAGATGTACTTCAGTTTTCAGTCCATTCTGTGATATATTTAACCAAACTGAGCTATACTGCAGTGCTGGAGAAAAAATAATGTTAAATTTTATTTGACTGGCAACTCAGAGCAATTCAGCTGCAAAAGTGGTGGAGAAATGAATTTTGAAGCCTTGCTCTGAGACAAATCAAATTTTGAAACATCCACATACTGAGTGGATACTCTTTATCTTTGAGGATTGTAAATTGTTCCATCAACAGAAGTTTATGTAGAAATTACTAATTATGAAATTTGATACCTGTGGTAACACAAATCACCCATGTAGTTGGACTTTTTTGTCTTAAGAAGCATTCTTTCTTATGATGGCAGCTATAAATGGCTAAAATAAGGTACTGGTCCCATAAGAAGTTTACACAATAACAAGACAAATTTAATGGGAAATAATTAATCTTTTCCACTTCTAAATTCCTAGAACAAGGTCTTTTTTCTAAAAGGGGAACTTAGAAGCTCAACCTTTTCATTATCTTCTTGGGAGGTTACTTGAGATTTTTTTGAACATTTCTTTCCATGCACATCAGTGGAAGCCCAATATACCTGGATTTTAAGTCTGTTTTCTATGATGTGGTATGGCGTAGAAACTCCTCTGTGCCAGCCCATTCGTTTCCACAACTAGTACTGTGTTAATGAGAGAGCAAATGGTCTGGAAAACTTTCCTGATAAATGTAATTTACAGGATGTAAAGGCAGTGGGTCATTTGCAGCGAAGAAATTGTGTTCTTGGTTCTCCCCCTTGTGGTATGAATATATATTGACCAGAAATTGTTAATCGGACCCATGGGAAGAGAGCGCACCACTTCATGCTTTCAGATTTGTTCATTGCTATAAATTTTCTAATGTTTGTGTTCCGAATTTTTGTGCTCTTTTAATTGAACTGTTAAGAATTCTCGTAGAGGTGCAGGGAAATTTTCAAGTTAAAATTTTGGCCAGATTTTTTGAGAAAACCCTGCTACATAGCTGAATGTAAAGAGCATCCAAAGATAATAAAGTTATTAAGTGCCAAACCTATTGAAGTTGTTGTGCAACAGGAATTACAACAGTTTAGAGGGAGATGAAGGCACAAAGACATCCTTCAAACAGGAGTTAATAAGCATGCAGAATTTATCAGAAGCAAACTCTTAAACCACTAAATTACTTCTGTCCTTGTAAGGCACTGATTAGAGCAGAATAAGCACACAACCAGAGCAGTCAGTGCAGTAAGAGAGTTTTAGTCTCCCATTTCAAAATAAAAAACAAAGTGTTTGAGGTGCTGTTTTGTTCAAGACTTTAGACATAATACAGAAAACAAGAGAAAACTGCCTTTGGCTTGGAGCCAAAGGGTTTCCTATCTCTGTTTCTCTAATTGCAGTCCTACAAAGTCACTTGTTCTCTTATAACCTGAGAAAAGGTGTGGTCTTATATTCTGTAACCTGACCCAGAAGGGATGCTCCTGGGAACATTTTCTGGTTGTGTGGCAATGTAGGGGATTTTTGACTACATGAGATAAACAGAAAGAATGAGAGATGGGCTTGAAAACACTCTGTTTTGTTACAATAGAAGCAAGAGTGTGAAGTTTGTGTCTCAAGTGAATGCCTTAACCACTTTAAAGCAGACAAATGTCATCTTGTCTGGTGAATAAATATCATAAGTAGAATAACTTTTAACAGAAGACGCTGCTAATAAGCAAGTGCAAGATTCCTGCACTGGTAGTTAATGGCATTCCAGAAATCGAAGCAACATTTTCTTAGTATGCTGAAGTATACTGAGTATTTCTTAGTGTGATGAAGTACAGATTTGAAAGGAAAAGTAATACCTACAAGGGAAATGATCTTATTTGCAATCAAACATAAAGCATTTGCACACCTGTCAGACAAAGAGGGGAAAAAAATTCCAAGATACTAAATTCTTTCTGTAAAATGTGACATACCTTCGCAACTTGGTAAGAGACTAGATAGCTTAATTTTGCCCCTGGTGGGTTCCACTTTCTCATTCTTGTATGCAAGAAAGATGTTCAAAATACTGTTTGAAACACTATTTTGAATGCTTAAAAAGAAAACCAGTCAGAAAGTAGGTTTATGCTAGAGTGGCAGTATGCCAGATATGAGTTAATATAAAGAAAATGATATAGCACCTACATAAATCAGTGTAGATGTTGAGTTGTGCCTAATTTTTCTTGTCAATAAATGGGATTGACATTTCTTTATCCACCCTGACAGTACTTCAAGTCTGATTTACAGGTTTTATAGGAATGTCCTTTGTTCTTGCTCTATGTTTTTGCTTGTAAAATTATAGTGCAAGTGATTTTATCTGTGCAAAATCCTATATTTGGTCATAAAGAATGACAAAATGTAGAATAAAAGTTATATTATGGCTGAAACAATAATATAACAAGTATTTAGCACTATTTCTTTAGGGAATTTGTTGAACAATCAGTCTAATTTTGTCCTACAGAAACTACTACTGCAGACATGCATGGCAAAATTTCAATCAGACTCCAAGATTCTAGGTTAGCATTTAAAAAATGTATTTGAACTTTTAGGTGGAATATAGTGATCCAGAATAACTGGTGAGCACTAAGCAATAAAATCATTGAGTGTTCCCTTTCCCATTACTGGAGAGCTAGAGAGCCAACTGTCCCACTGTGACTGGGAAGCTAAATTGGTACAAAATTTGCACCTGTCTCCACTGGGTGGCAGCCCAAGCTCTTCTCAAACCCGAAAGCAAGCGCTGAAAAGAGCCAGCATCGCCCTCAGATATCCACACTTAGTGAACCTCTTGAGACTTTTCTGTACATCTAGTGAATCAGGTGTTGGCCCCTTCATCCTCAGGAACTCAGAGCAAGGTGCTCTCTTCTACTAATGGCTCTCCAAAGAGGCATTTCCTATATTGTTCCTAATTAGATGGTTAGTTCACACAAATTGTTTTTTAAAGTGAGGATTCTGAAGTGAACACCTTCACCGTGAACACTACTCACAAAATTCACTGGAGACATCTAATGGATTTAAGTAGATTATCTGGAATTTGAAGGGAAACCCAGGCACTGTGTGCCCCACACAGCCTTTTACCTTAAAGCACACTGAAGCACCACTAAACAAAGTGAATCTTTACCTCAGTGAGAGGCAGCACTTTTGATCTGCTGTCCCAGGGGGCTCGTGTCTGTGATTGCAGTGGTCACTGTTGTCTGTTCAGCTGTAGTCTCTGTAAGCCTCACGGTGGTGAGCCTCCCTGGCTCTACCTCCCCTGGCACTCACTGGTGAGGGATGAATTGCTAGTATTCCTTCCTTCAGCCAGCAGGAAACATGGGTCTCCATAGCTTCAGGTGACAATGACCCTACTGTCTTTTCAGGATGGTAAAGAGAAATTGCAATGTCCTGGCCATGCCACATAAAAAGTAGATTTCCTCAGGTACTGGAAGTCTTTCTGTACTTTCTGTTGGATATAGTTTCACTTTTCTCTCTTTTGACTAATTTTAATGGGTTTTCCAAGCAGTTGTTTGGCCTCACAGCATATGTCATAGTTTAGTCACTGTTCTACTAAAAACAGTGAAAGAAAATTTTCTAGCACTCTTGTGTACAAGCCATATTCTTTTCAATAGAAGTCTGTTAGTTTAACCTGTGTAACCTTGGATTATTTCAGATACTTTCAAACATTCCTTTATGAAAGATTTTACTGTTTTCCTTCAGTAGATAAATAAGGTAATGAATCCTTTCTTTTTACATGGAGAGGCCCAGTAAAGTGGGTAACACTGAAAAAAAAGCTCTAGCTTGGAGTTTTCCCTGATCTCACAATCACAAATCAGTGTGCTAGCAGCTTCAGAGCTGTGTCATGAAGAAAGATACATTGCATAGCAATTTTCAAAGTCTTTTGTATCTCCTAATCTACAACTCAGGACCTGAGAGATTTAGGAAATCAAACCCAGGCAAAAATAACCTGTTAAGGAAAAGGATAATCTCTGAAGAATTTATCTGTGCCTTATTCTATAACCTTTACATTAAATTTAGGTCTCAGTCTGAGAACCTAAGAGTCCTTGAAAAGTTTTCAGCTGTTCTCCTTTGAATGTTTTCAGTTGAGTTTATTTGGAGATTGTCACTGAAATGGGTGCTTCACATCATAAGACACCTGAAGAAAAATGAAAGCTATATTTACTTTCACAGGATGAAATTTCAGTTCTGAAACAGAGGTATTTCTAATAAAAGTGTCTTTGGGAGTGGATGATTTTTTTTGTTGTTCCATCAAAGCTACAATGAAAGTATCTTCTTGCATTAGTTTCTTTCTTGTTCTTAAAAGATGGGAAGTATCAAAGGCTTCTGCACCCCCTTTGTGATGTAGACTGCCCCAGAGTCCAATGGCTCTGATAGTATAAGCTGATGTAGCTGATGGTAGCCCACCAGGAAAGGTACAGCTCTTCACACTCCCTCCTCAACTGCACAGGAGATTTCTCATACTCAGAACAGAGATACATCATTCCTAATGTCTAGGAGTGGTGTCACAAGCTGTACAAACCACAGACCATCCCCTGTCAGCAAAGGTTACCATGGACATGCTATTAAGTGGCAACTGTGCCAGCCCTATTCTGTTAATGTTTAGCTCATTTGGCAGCATTTACTCAGATTTCCATGAGTTACCTGGTGATTGCTGACAGCATTTTGAAACAACATGCTTTCAACCAGTGACAATTTTTGGCGAAACTTATTTTAAGACTGAGAACCAGACTGTTATATTTGCTTCTAAAGGAAAGGAGAGTGAATATGAACCTCAGCTTTTTCTCCAGATATTGTAACTGCATTTGATATGTCTTCCACCTAGACAAATTGCTTAATACCTGCAATGAAATAATGCAACACACCAAGAGGAGGACTAAGCTTTCTGTTGCTTTGCAACAAGTTATGCTGTCAAAGGGTCTTCTGGTCTTCTCTGGAAACAGCCTTGTCTCTACCTGCCCACTAGTGGGTCTCTGTCCCTCACCTACCTCATGAAAGAGGGCTTTCACAGTTAATTTTTCTGAAGTGCTTTGCAATTACTACCTGACAGATGCCTAAACATGGGCTATGGATAGTATAATGGAGTAACTAAAATGACCTTTACAGAACCATTTTTGCTATAAAACCTCTCCTCTCAGTGTGCTCTGCTTTAATGTTCTCATCTTCTTTCCATTTAATTGTCATCTCATACCTTTTGTTTCTTTTCATTGACCCTTCTGGACAACTGTTTTTGGGAAAGCCTTTTTATCTATCTCACTTTCCTTTCTCTCTCTTATAGATACCATCTTCTTTTAAAGAGCAGGCTCTCCCTCCCTCAGCTAAGTACTATCTTGGCAGGCAACTGGGGAGGAGGAGTCTGCTTTAAAAGGCTCTGAAATTGTGTTGTTAAAAATATATATAAATAAAGCAACAAACCTTTTAATAGGGCTTTGAACAATCATCCCTTTCATTCCCTTATGGCCTTTTGTGCTTCTGGCTTTTTTATTATTTAGTGTGCTTCAAACAAAATTCCAAATGTTTTACGTTAAGCCATTAAGAGTTTATTTGGGTTGAAAATAAATAAATAAATGTGATGCTAGCAGTTGGGACTGTGAGCACATGCACAGTTGCCTGGCAGAGGCAACCTATAGGAGGCACATCAGAAGGCCAGAAAAAGCTTCAGTAAAAGACCACAACAAAAGCATCAGCAGCATTTGTTTCTGGTTAAGTACTTTTGCATGAGCCTGACTACTGGAGTGGTTTACCCAGCTTTTATCTGTTTCAAATTCACCTCAGTCCCCTCAACCCTCTCTACAGAATCACTCCAGACTAATTCATGGTAATTACATGGAACAGGAGGAAGCACAGGATTTTTTAAAATCTTTCTTTGTTTTATTTTTAAACCACCTGATGGGAGCATGTGACTGATTTGTATACAGTATTGCTCCTGGAGTTATGAGATACCTGTTTTATTCATGACCTGTCTGATTTTTTTGTGTATTTTGATTAATTTTTTAAAGGGATGGGTATATTTTGTGAATAGCCAGAATCAGCATTTTTGTTCCTTTTTTTTTTTCGTTCTACCTCCTTCCATTTTTGTTCACCAGCTTTGCCTGTCATCCCCAGAGAATTCTGTATCAGGCTGGTGACTGCAGCTAGGTGTCCTCTCTGTGCATAATTAGTATCAATCTTTGTTCATCTCAGTTCTCTGGTGGAGCTATTTGGGAGAGAGAAGAATCTTTGGCATTAAACACATTATTAGGCTCATGTCTTAGCTCCTATGTGAGGAATTTGGCAAATTGATATGAAAACTTAAACTTTCTAACCCTCTTTCTCCATGAGACCGAAGTATATAGCAATTCTTGAAAAGCACATATATTTTCTTGAAAATTCTTGAAAAGACTGCAGCTGGTCCTGTTAAATTAATAGATTGCAATAAGTAGATAGGAGGAACTTCTAATCTGAGCCTGACTTTGTTGTCTCAGCTTTGAGACTCATGAATAAAATAACCTGATAATCCTTGTGAAGTTGAATGGAGTCACGGACAGTCCAGATCTCAACAAATTTAGGGAACAAGTGTCCATATCTAGAAAGGATTCAAAGGAAGGACAGTGCCTAAAAGGCACCCTTCAATGAGTGCCATTTTGTGCGGGGGACTTAGAATGTCAGGTTGAAAAGGACAAAAAGATTTTCTGGCACACATAACCTCAGGTGCATCAAAGGACAGAAATCCACAGCATTAGACAAGAGAGCATGAAACTGTCTCTAACACAGAGACATCTCCATTTTTTGCTCTTTTGCAACTGTGTTGCCGATTTTTAGAAAATCATAGAATATCATGAGTTGGATGGGACCCACAAGGATCAACAAAGTAAAAAAGTGAAAAAAAAATAAAATTCTTTTGGAATTATATAAAGGAGTGTGATCTGAACACAATTTTAATTGCTAGTTTCCTTTTACTCATGTAGTTCGGTAGAGTTCGCTATAAAACTAATATGTACCTTTCAAAATTTTGTTACAGGATCAGGAACAAAGAAGAAAAAGTCATCAGATACTTGGAATTAAGAAGCTTAATGTTTTATAGACATGGCTTTTGTGTAGAGCCTTCTGTATGCTGGTTCTGACCTATTCAAAAATAGGTAGTAGGGCTCAGAAAAAGCTTAAGAGCAAGATCTAACTAAGGTTTTCCCAATCTATAAAACAGGAATTATAAACTTTCTGACCTCATAGTGATATGTGAAAACAATAAATTTACTGCATTCGGCAATATTTCAGTAGGCAGGATATGTGTTCCTGAGATACAGAAAAATAAGTGGTAAATTGAGGATATTGGGAAAGGGGAAGACTATATGTATACTTTTCTATATTACATTACTAATTTTAATGAGATGAGAAGTTATACTGTAAAATTGAAATATTTAAAAAACCCCAAAGATTAGTGGAAAACTTCCTATTGGCTTTTAAACTCTAGACTAAAAAGCAATAAAAACTGGTATAGTGTCTTCAGCTATTATGGACAAGTGAAGGTTCACTTGATATCTCCAAGTAGTTGCTTTTGAAGAATGGAACTGCTTGACATGGCACAGCTTTAAACAAAAACTAGTTGATTGTTGGATACTGAGAAACAATCATGCTTTTTTAAAAAATCCTGAGTACTTGGACAATTTTACTTGTAAGATCATTCACCATCAGTATTTTAGAGACCTTGTTTTCAAGTTTGCATGAAAGAAATATATCTAGGTATCTTAAGGGTTTATGTATTTCTAGAAAACCTTTACATTTTAAAAGCTATATTTTGTTATCCAATTATTGGTCATGGACCATTCAGCTGTTGAAGAATAGCAGCAGTCGAATGTACTTCATGTCATACCTGGAATGATACCTATTACTGAAATACAGATTTGGAAGAACCTATGTCATAAACCTGTAAACGTTTATAAAGGTGCAGATCAAGACTCCATTAAAAAAATTCCAACTTGAGCTTATTTTACAACATGTCACCATATCTCATATTTTCCTCTGACAAGCCTATACTGCAGATGTTTTATAACATCTGTCTTCTAGACCTTTGAAAACATAAAAAAAAAAATTGCTTAAGAACGGTTAAGGAAAAAATATCAAGCATGAGAAGGGATACCTTTGAGATAAGAAGTCAGGTTGGTTTGGATTGTGTGACAAAAATAGTCTTCCAGGGCTAGACTGACAGTTAAAGAATGAAATTACAAAAGGATTGATAAGAATAATTATTTATCCTTCCAAATCTGAAAACAGTTGTTTGTGATTTATTGTAAGTATAAGGAAAGACACTGGAGTGGCTTTGTGTGAGTAGAGGCCAGTGGTCAAGACTGGAAGTGCTGGGTCTGTATGCTTATAGGGGCTGAAAAAGACGTTTCTGCTTCTCTGCCAAGATGTGGCTTTGTAACTAGTGGGGTAAAAATTTACAAAGAGTAGATGAATTTAAAATAATATTTAGACCATTTTGTGTTTTTTTTTTTTCTGGTCATGAGGTAGAGTAAGTCACTGAGCTAGTTCAGAATCTTCCAGACTCGTCACAGAAACTAACAAACTTCTGCTACTTAACTGAGCTCCAGGGTTCCAAACCTAGATCCTGCACAAATTCCTTGTTCCTTTTAGATCCCCTCTGGAAGAAAATAAAGGTTATAATGAGGAAAATTCTGTGCAAGGACTACAGCAAATGCACCCAGTAGACTGAGTGGGACTGAAGTTCTGCTTCAACGTGATAAGGCAAATAAAGCTTAATGTTAAGACAGAGAAAGAGTAACACTTGCCACCTCCTCCTCCTCCTCCTCCTCTGCACACACACACAACTTGTTTACAAAAGTGCCTTGTAGTGACTGCTGGTGGTGTCACTCCGTCCCATGCCCCAGAGCTATCACCGGGCCTCATGGGAGATGTGACTACAGCATCGGACATGGGACTATTTGTTCACTCACTTTCTGTGAAGAGAGTTTTGAACTGTGTTTTGAATAGACAGCATTTTCTTTGTGTGGTTGGTAAATAACACAGAGCAAAGTTAGTCAGCAAGTTGCATAGCTTCTGCATTCTGATTCTTTGGAGCCCTTTTGTACCAAGCTTGACAGGATGTTTTTAACAGAATGTGACCTCACTGGGATACCAGAGGTAAGAAAAAAAGTTATTGGGGCTGTTGTGGAATATTTTGCACAGAGCTGACTGAAAGTACTGCTTTAAAATGCCTTTTGGAAAGAAGATGGTCTCATGGTGATCCAGTCAACACCCTGTTCAGTGAAAATCAATGTCTTTCACTCCTTTGTAAGTTATACGAAGTCATAACGAGATTTTCAATTTCCCACATGTGGAAAAAGAAGCTGATTTGCAAATCTCAGAACGGTTATGTACTTGCTCATTGAGCAAAGGCCCAGTTCTAGTGACAGAACATCAAAATGTTTTCTTTCTAACACAGCACAGAGTAAGCAGATCAGATCCAGTTGTTCATCCAAGTCCTAGAAGCAGCATCGTGACTCTCGGAGCGGTGGCAGACCCAGCAAGACCAGGCAGCAGCAACCTTGCGGACACCCATCCTCAGTCAGTGGGTGAAGGTAAGAGGAAAAGCCACACAAAGCAGCACCACCGAGCTCTCTGGGTAGCTCCACCAGTGGGTGCTCATTGAGAGCAGTGAAGCTGAGGCTGCCGTGCCTGGAGGCAGAACGGAGGGGGTGCGGTGCCCTGGGGGCTGCGGGCGGTGCGGGCTCCCCTTCTCCTCCCTCTGCTGGCCGGGGCGGGGGGACCGGGGGCACCTCCGGACGGCTGCGGAGCCCCGACCTGCGCCGGCGCTCCAGGGCTCCCCAGTGTTATGTTTGTCACACCGGAGTGCTGCCCCGGCTATGGGCAAGGACGGCATGGAGTGCTGCGAGCTTCGGCTGCACTAAAAGGAAGGAGACAAATATGACTGTTCCACAAGTCCGAGAACATGATTAAATACCANATCCATGCTGAATATCCGGGTGATCTTTTACATTCAGGATCTAGAAAGGTTTTTTATGGAAAATCAAAGAAAAATGCGTTATTGCACAAAATAGCCTCTTGAATAATAGGGATCTTGGTGTTCTGAAATTGAGTAACGTGTGATCTGCTTTACTATCTATATCAACAGAACAACAAAGCTTCATTGTTTTTGTGGTCAGTAGTTGTTGAAGTATTTTTCCAGACAGTTTAGGTGACTTAGAATTTTTTAAAGTTTGTTTGGAGTCACTAGTAGAGCAGTGAGAGGAAATGAAGTTCTCATGATATGTAAAACTGTTATTCATACTAAAAGAATTTCACAACAAAGAGATCTAAAAATATGCTTTTAAGATTGGAAAGTTTTGGGTTTTGCTGACGACGAGTGTTCTTTGGTAAATGAGGATGGAAAAGTTTGCTCATTTACTTATGACTAACTGGAGTTGCTTTTTACTGTACAGCACATAAAGAACCAGGGCTTTGTTTTTTCTTGTGATCAGTTAAAAAATGGATGGTTTGAACTTCATTTAGTTGTATAAAAGATGTGGTGAGTGCATCACTTCTCCCAATAAGACAGGGTAATGACTTTGGTTTAACAAAGTGTTTACAGTGATACTTTTATATTGCCAAGCCTGCTACTGTACTTCAATGAATCAGTGTGTAGTTATAAAAGCTGCAAGGTCTGCCCTAATTAAAGCAAGTATTTGTATTGAAGAACCTTCTAGAGAGAAGCATGTTCTGTGAAGCAGTAGTATTTCAAATGGGGATGATCAAAGATGTTAAATTTATATTCACAACTTTGGCATTTGTTTTGCAGTAGTATTTTAATCTTCATCATACGTCAAATTCTTGGAATTGTATAATAAAAACTAAGATTTCAGAAAGCAAGCATCCAATTACAACGTGAGACACGAGAGCAGTTAAATTTAAAAAAAAAAATTAATTACAATAGTGTTAAGACAATTTTCAGCTTTAATATCTACCTACAGTTGCACATATACTGAGTGGTGCTTTTTTAGCAGATGATTTTTCATAGTGTCTCATTCACTACAGATAAACTGCCACCAATAGGTGTAAGCTTGATCTTTTTATGACCTTCAGAAAGAAGAGACAAGTTAGCAGGGTGGGGCGGGATGCAATTTGCTTCATCCCTGAATTTGAAGAAAGGAGTGCACAAGTTCAATGAAAGTGGATTGTTTCATACTGATGAAACCTGAAGTGGAGAAACCAGTAGAGGTCAGTGCAGAGTGCTAAAACGGAAAGAGAGTGCCAAGGCTTTGTATATTTATGCTCTCTACTTTTGATCTTTAACTTTTCCTTTAAAATGGGTAAAGGCTTACAGTGGCTTGCAGCCAATATTCTTATCCTCTTCAAAAGCTAGATTAAACATACTTATAATATGATAATGTCACACTGCTTAAAGAGATCAATTTAAGCAACAAAATGCATTTTGTTGCATGTTATAGCTGGAAATGTGGAATTATTATTGAAACCAGTGTGTAATACCTATTACATATATTGTAGTGATAACTACGTCTGGCTGATGGCTATGCAGCAAAAAAAAAAAAGGTAGGAGAAAGTATAACTTTTAGGGAACAAGTTTTCAAATATTTGAAGTTAGAGTAACTACAGAATTTTTCTTATTTTTGGTAAAAATTTTGGATAATTCTCATTATGTGGTGTTTTAAAAGTATTTTCTTCGTGTATATACCTAGATATGCAGGGGGATGGGGGGAGGCAAAAAAACTCTATATAAGTTGAATTATCTTTTGTTTCTCTTTATAAAGCCATTGTTTGCTCGTGGTTTCCTTTTGTGATTTAAAGCAAGGAAAAGAATCACTGCCTATAGTCCGTGCATGAAAAGATCCCTCAATATATATTAGCCGCAAAATCTCCTCTCTAAATAGCTTCTGTTCAATCTGCTTTCTGTGGTTCTAGAAAGAGCAACCTGCCTGTTCCCATTCTATTTCCTTACACTTTAACTAAGTACTTTGAAAAGTAGCTTGCTATTGAATTGTGATTGTTGAATATCAAGGAATTGCAAAAAGATTGTCACCAGATAAAAGGGGTTATGTTCCACTTTGATTCTAATACCAATTTACATCTCCTGTCTATGATGTTAGGGAAAAATTTCCTGTACCTTTAAAGAGAGTAGAGCGACACAAACAGTAAATATTCTTGAAAATCCCCTTCACTTGTTCTGCTTACCTTTCATGTGCTTCTTTAAATTGATCATGGAGGCATTGGGAAGAATAAAACACCTTTGAAAGTCGCACTTTCTTTTCATTTGCTTTATCACATGCTCTTAAAAGTGACGGGCCCCAGACAGAGACTCTGCAACCCTTCCTCACAGGCACTTGTGCTGTGTCCCGTGAGTGTGAAGGAAGCTCCAAGGGCTTCAAAGGGAGGATTACTGAAGGGGAGGGATTCCCTGTAGCAGCTATCAGAAGTATAAATTGAGGTGGGAAGGAGAGAGAGATGTTCTAAACTGCTGTTGCATATCTGATCCCTGATATGTTTTTGCTGCAATCCTCTGTGTAACATCACACACAGGTCTTCCAGTCCACGGGTTTTCATGTCAATATCTCCCTTTATGCATGTAGCATAAGTGCTGGATTTGCTGAAGCCAATGAAATGCTCCTGTTTGAATCAGTGGTGAGACCAGAAGGTCTACAGACTTATTTCACCTTTTTCTTTTTTTCCCTGAGACAAAGGAAACTTAGAAATTATCTCAATTCTTTCATAACACAGGATCCAATCTAATAGAGTGGCATACAACTGATGGTAAGTCAAATGACAATTTCCAGTATGAATCCAAATTTTTACCAAAACTTTGCACTCAATTCCTCTCAATTCAGTTCTTATTTAGAATTGAAGAAATAACTTTAAGTACTGATTTCACTCCTGGATGTGGTTGTGTTTTTGAAAAAAATAGTCTTGAATCCAAAAGTCAAATCCACCTTATTTCCCCACCTAGGCTTCTAGGTCCATAGTATTTAGACAAACAATATTTTTCAATTGGCTTTTACATGCCTCTTTCATTTTTTTGTTGGTTAAAAAGGCTGTGAGAAGTTGTAATTAGCTGAGCCACAGTGGAAATGCTCAGTTGCAGCAACTAATTATCTTCATTAGTTATTGTTGGGAGGGAGCTCTTCTCTTCAAATGCCTTTCCTGAAAAGTAGTGCAGAGGTTGAAATTAAGGTACTTTTATAATACCCCGTGCTCTGGTTTTAGGCAGTTGATGTTGAAGTCCAAAAACCCAGGTGGACTCTTACTTCAATTAAGTTTGCTTGAGTGTTAAATTTCATAAACATCTGGTCTGCTTTTTTTTTGGTAACATATTGAATACAAACCCCCAAAATTCAGAGACTAAAATAATACTGCTGAAAATGTGTGGTTTAGTCAGGTGTAAAGCTATACTGGAAATTTGGTGTTCTTGTCTGGATCCTGACCAAAGATAGGAGATTGCAGCCAAGCTGCTCATGACCAAGAAGCAGGTCTATCATCTTATCACTGAAGTTCCCAGTCTCTCATAGAGCCATGTTTGACATTTCCTTGATTGTGGTATTACATTCATACATACAGGTACAGTAACATCATGTTCTCATTTTTTTTCCTTCTCTTCTGGTGTCTTTGGTCTATTTTTTTTTTTTCAGGTTTGTAGAAGTTCTTTCCTGCAAAGTAGCTATGTATAGTTAAATTATCCTGCCTCTACATAACCTCGTTAATATTTGTTTAACTCAGGGATATGTTTCTTCATTTTTAGTGCATATGGGTGAGAGGTGACTACCAGTATCTTTATGTTACCTGAAATGAAGGTATCTGTCATTCATCTATAAAGATTTGTGTTCTGTTTAGGCACATATCAAAAAAATGTGGGCTTGTGTCCAGATGGGAATAGCACTGATTCAGTCAGTGGTGATCAGTGACCAAGATAGCAGCACTAGAGAAAATCTCCTCATGTAAACAAGGAAGCTGTGGCACTTGCACCAGCAATTGAATAAATTCAGGCTCTTTGCTGGTAATTACATTATCAATCTGCAGATTGCGAAATAAACTTAAATAAATTAGAGCCAATAAATTGGAATGATAAATATGGGCAAATAAAACATAATTTCAAACATTCGATAGGGAGGGAAAAAAACAAGATTTTTCACCCATTTCAGGAATCAATGGACAGCCTAAGCAATTGGTATAATTTTGGGCAATGTAGACATATATCTCAAGAAAATGTCAATATAACAGTTTCATTTCTGGTGGTTCTATCATTTTACTGAAACATGTCTATGGAGGCATCTTTATTCCTGATGTGCTTTAACAATCAGAAATGGTGATTTTCCCTGATTATATTAGATTGGATCGTGTAGTTGGGTTTGGGTGTTTTTCACTTAATCCTGGATTTCTGTTGGGAGTTTGTTACCTGCCCTTTTCACTGTGCTTCTCAAGTCAATACCAGGCTTTTGTTTTTCATTTCTCACTTTCTCATTTGTCAAGAACAAACTTTAGACCCCAGTCTTAAGTCTTGATATTCTTTGACTCACACTGAAATCCATACAGAGCTGATACAAGTCTTGAGTGTCTTACATATCCTGGGAACAGGAAAAAAGAAAGCAACCAACTTATGCATTGTGGTGACCTAAAGTTAAGGAACTGTATGATCTCAACATTAAATCTGAGGAATATGCAGCATTAAAGCTTTCTAGAAATTTTGAAAATCACTCCCATTCCCTAGAAAAATTCTGTTATTTCTCTTACACGTATGTATTTCTAAGAGTTTAATACTCACACGGCTACCAGTAAACAAAATAAGTGTGAATTCAGTTTTTGTAATACATATTCATGTTTATGTTTACAAGCAAAACCACTTCAAAAGATATTTATGTTTTTAACAAGTCTCATCTTACACTGAATCCTGTACTTTGTACAGAATAACTCTATCAACACTCTGTAATACATCAAGGTCTTCTGTAGTAGATGTTTGTGGTTAGTCAATATAGTGAGAGGTGTTATGAAGAATAGGCTTCACAGAATAGAAAATATTTAACAAGTACATTTATTTTTTTCTTTTTCTTGCTTTTCCATGGTTTACTTTTTTCCTTTTTTTATTTTGATGGCACAATGCTCTTTCAATTTTATGCACTAGGTTTTCCCAACACTGTAAAAATATAATAAATAGCAATGTTATTTGAATACATTATTTTACTGTTCTTTAGGGATTTCACGTTGGTACAGAAAAAGAAGTGTGCTCTTCTGAAAACTTTTCATCTATTTTTTTATATATTGTATTTTTATCAATATATTAATATTTTAGATCTATATACGTATATGAATCCGTAGAGAACATTATGAAATTTCTGCAGGGAAATTATACTTAGGAGCTTATTAATATATTTTGTGTTCTCAACAAGTTAATATGGACATTATTTTTTCCAGGAATTAAGATGTTAAACTTAAGAAAACACTTCATTAAAATTGGATGAAATATGGATAAAAGTCTGAAAAAATACTGACTGCAGCTTTAAACAGCATGAAACTGAAACACATTTCCCATGAACTTGACTCACAGAAATATTTTTTCTATTTTTCTCAGCAATAATTTTATTAGTAGTGCTCCTATAGAAGTGTTAATCATGTGATTGCATGTGCCACAGATATTCCATTTTGCTAGCAGATTTATGCTACTTCAGAGAAAACATATGAGTAAAGATTTCCTGGCAGCTTAATTTTGGTGGCAAAGATGACCACAGAGAATATGAATGTTTATACCTGGTGTGATTATATCATGTCCTTTTACAAAAAAGTGATCTGGAGTAGCATGAATTTGAATTCTTTACCAACACAATAGCATCTGCAATGAGATCACAGGCTTGACTGGATTCATGTTTAAGGGGAGCAGGGGATGTCATCTGCTCTGACTTAAGCAAGTTTTTAAGCAAGTACAACATCCCATGACATCCTAATATTGATGCAATGTATTTATGGACTAGATGGATGGACAGGTACGTGAGTAGAAAACAGATAGATCATTGAATTCCAGGGGTTAATGGTTCATACTCCATCTTGTAATCTGAGTTTCTTGGGGGACTGTCCAGAAGCCCACCCTGACTCAGTAACTTCCTCAGTGTCTTGGTGGACAGTGGGTTGGTTAAACATTGTACGCTGACAGTGATGAAGGGAAAAAAATCTTTCTGTTATGCCAACAGCAGACTGCTAGTAGTTTAAAGAAAGTTGTGATTTCCTTATACTCAGTACTAATTAGGCCACATCTAGAACTATGCATCCAGGTTTGTGTACCTCCATTCAAGGCAGAAGTTGATCAACTGGAGCAAGTTCAGCAGGGAACCATCAAGATGGTTGGAGGCAGCAGCATATGTCCTGTGAAGAAACTCTGTGAAAGCAGGGCTTGTTTAATCTAGGAAAGCGATACTTGCAGGTAAAAAAAAAAAAAAAAAAAA
>VXBB01023741.1:23944-78144 GCA_013399915.1 Illadopsis cleaveri
AAAAAAAAAAAAAAAAAAAAAAAAAAAAAATTAGGCATAATAATAATGAGAAAATAATAGTGTGGCAACTTGTGTAATATTGTTTTCTTTTTAAGTGGGTAGTGCCCCCTGCCTCCTACAGAAGCTCACCATTCATATGCATCAGGTGAGCTTGGGCTGCTAAGCAGCTCTAATGAAACACTAAACATTGCAAGAGATTTCCTTCAAGTTGGGCAGTAATAGTTAAGTAGTAGTTTACTAATTTGTAAGGGGAAAGTATTGTTTTCCCATAGACAGTAAAGAAAAATATTAAAAAATTGGCATTCTAGGGCTTTTCAGGGTCTCTGAACCTCCTATGTCTGCTGGGAGGATTTTTCCTGCAGAACAGTTCTTGCTGTTGTTCCTGGAATGATGGAAATATACAGAGTACAGCTGTTTGGCCAGGGTGGTGAATGCTCTTGCTAGCAAAGTGATGGCTATGGAATCTGAGCTGTGCTTTGGTTTGATTTGATGGTGCTTATCCTCTGTTTTGTTCTTTTTCCCTGAAATTTTATGTGAATATTTTTCCTAAGGAAGAAAGAACTGTGTAAAGGAAATGAAAAGAAATCTGATGCATTTTTGCTTGGAAGTGAAAACAGTAGAACAAAGAGAGTGATTAACAAATATTTGTAAGTCTACCTTTTCCTTATGCCAAATCAACATGACTAACAGTGAGGACTGGGAGCTAAAAGCAGAAGGAAAGAAATGAAACCTCTTGGGTCATTGGTAGAAAATACTCTACTTGGGAATGTAGACTACATTGTAATCAATCTTTTACTGTAGGGATTTATACTGTGAAAGATATTAGGAAGTGGCTGGGAAGATACCAATGTAATCAGTCCTGGAGTTGTGCCAGCATGTTCAATCTGTCCTGTCCAGATGCTGTCCTTTCAGGCCAAGGAAAATACCTCTGCCCAGCTTGCCTCCTCCTTATTGCAGAGGCAGGTTTGATATTTGCATTGTCTGTTTACAAGTTTGGTTTGTAGTCCTGACTCAGGCTGGGCTCATCAAATGCAGGACTCCCCAGCAGCCAGCACTGCTTGCTCACAGGACTTGCATAACTTCTAATAGCTATTTTTAGATTTTTATTTTTTTTTACCTCTCTGGTTAACTCTTTCCTGCTTCAGTCTCCTCCCAAAAAACAGCCTGCCCCAATTTTTTTCCCCCCACTGATCCCAGTTTGCTGTACAACTTTGCCAGGTCAGTATTTCTGAAATCATTGCTAGTGTGCTCATGGCCTTGCATGGAATTTCTGCTACAGTTCCCTGGGCACTGTTGACCTTGCATGAGTGCATTCACCAGAAGGTCCCCAGTGGTCCCTTTCAAATGTCTGTGAAGTCTGACCATATGATTGTCCCTCAACTGCCTGTGAAATCTATCCATTCTTCACTGCATTATCTATATAGCATATTAGCTTCTCCATTTATAATCTACCATTTTTTTTAATTTACTTTGCATGGATAATTTTAGCACATCCTGTTCAGTTGATTTAACTCCAGGTGGAAGCAGCCTTGTTGCTTTCCTGAGCTCTAACACTGATCTCATCATCATTAGTTATTGCTGTTGGTGTCCAGGTGGACAAAGGGAGATGAGGAGATAAGGGCATGGGCCCTAAGGGCTGGGGATGGATGGATGGATGGCTGGATGGATGGATGGATGGATGGATGGATGGATGGATGGATACCCATCCCCTTGTGGGTAGCCAGGGCTACTTGGGAGTCACAGTGTTGTGAATGGAAATGGGAACAAACTCTGCCTAAGTTCCAAGCTAGTAGGAAATGAGCACTCTAATATTGTGTGAGTAGGTGTCACCACAGCGGCCATGATTAGTAAACCCTGTTGGAAGGCTGGGTACGGCATCACATTTATTAGTTCTTGAATGCAATATGAGAGCTGGTTGGCTTAAAATACGGCAGTGTGAGGTCTCATCTGCTCACAGTTGCACCAGTAGACCTTATCAATGAGACAGGAATTTTTTTTCTTTTCATTCCTGGTCACTGAGGGCTGGGAGAGTGGAATAAGTAGGAATAGCTGTAGTCTCAGCTGTCATTGCAGCATCAGTGTGGGAATAAACACTTAGAAACTGGATACTGGAAAAGTCCCTAGTTGTAATCCATGGTTAAGCCAGATAACTTCGGGTAGTCAGCTGTTAAATGGGAATTAAATGGGAATGTGCTCCGCTTATGAGATATTGGATCCCTCCACAGCTGTAAGGCAAAACTTTAATACTGCAATCCTCTGGCATTACATGAAGAAACAGGTCTTCAAAGTCCCTGTTCACACTTTTTGATTTAAAACAAAAATCCCTTTCCCAAATGATTTAAAATTGAGACTTTAGGAAAATGACATTGATGCTGCCCATTTTATTTCTTGTAGAGACCATACGCAAACACTTGCTTAATGGGTATTTACCTCTTAACAATTAAAAACTCTACAACTTGGGGGTTTTTTTCCAAAAATTTTTAATGTTTTGGGAATAGCATTCAGTTGATTCATTTCTGTATTATTAGATCTTTACTGTACTTGGCTGCAAGAACAACAAAGAAACAGCATGCATAATCATTTCTGTGATTACCATTTCTGTGATTACCATGTCTGCTGCCCAGTTACACAAACTCTGTCCAAAAGGAAGAGAAAAGGCATCACATCCTATACATCTGCTTACACAATCTTATAGATATTGCTATTGTAAAGGCATCAAGGTTTTTTTCATTTCTTTCAAGGATTCCTGGAGGTCAGATTTTATGAACAAAGTGAATGAGGCACAGTGGGCAATGCTGATTAAAATGGGAAGATAAGGTTTATTCTTGTAGCAAGAAAAAGTTCAAGAGATTGGTAAGAGATCAATAAAACGACTTCTCTTTCTGAAACAACACTGGGGTTGCTAGTGGGAATTTCAGTGGGATTATACAGTTGGAATATGATTATAATCTTGGATGGTTTTTGTTTCTTTGTTAAACACTATCTAACACCCCATCAAAGATATAAGCATTTTGTTATAATTTTAAAACTCTTTTGTACATGCTGCTGTGGAATTGGCATCCTTCCTTTAATCAGCTGGCAAATTGACCAGAGCTTGTACAAGTTCTACAACTGCATCAAAGTATGGCTAAAAAAGGACAAACTTGAAATTCTGACTTCCACAGGTCTGAGATGCAGTTAATTTGGTATATATAGACAAAATCTTGAAGAGCCAGTGTTTATTTTGAAGATTTCTTTCACTTGGAGGAAGAGTTTTTAGAACCCTTTTTGGGTGTTCTGTTCCCATTTAGCTCTGGATATTTGGTTGCTTCCCTGTGGTGGTTGTGAAAGAAGAAAACTATGGTGAATTAAATGTTACTATAATACAGTGTGTTCTGTGGTGGTTAGCCATCTTAATGCACATGATCTGCAGATTAATAGCATATGTATTAAAGATACTTCAGTACAAAAAATCAATGTCATGTGCAAGTGTTATGTAAAATGATTAAAAAGCAGAAATTCTTTGCTTTTTAGAACTTTAAAATATGCAATTTTCCTTTCTGTTTATCTGGACTATGAGGGAGAGAAGCACATTGTCCTCCTTTTTGTTAAGCTTTTTGTTATGGAACATTCCTCAAACAAAATATACCTGGAGTCTAACATTCCATCTCCAAAGGCAAAATACATTCTATTCTCAACACACTAGAATGAAGGACTGAATCATACTTTAAATTATTTGCCTTTTGCCAAAATATCTGGTAAACCTACTTAAGTGAATAAAAAATGATCCTGAATGCTCAAAGTACTTTCGTGAAATAAAATGTATGTTACGCATGTACAATGACAGCGGGAAAGGAAGAAGCAGAGATTGCCAAGGACATTCTGAGAACATTTATTGATTGGAAACAAATCAGTGGAATTTTTTTTGTTTTGCTTTGCTTTGCTGGATTGTTTTTTTCTTCTCCACATTACACGAAGTGGTCTCTGCCTGGGTGTAATTTTTACTTTTTAGTGCCATCTGCACCTGTGGCCTTTGGACTTAATGTTTATGACAGATGGACTGGACTGCGTTTGCACCATTTAGTGTATAATCCTTCTGTACGTATCTATGCCATGCTAGGCAGTGGCATTGGCCCAATGGGCATATTTATTAGTGCAGACTTCCTGTCTGCTTACATTGTTCTGTTGCAGTGTCCTTTGAGCCTAATGGACCTTGCTTTGTGCTGGGCCCACCTACAAAATATTGTTTCTGATTCGTGCCAGATTATCTATTGCAGACTCTGGGTTTTGTTTTTTTTTTTTCTCTCTAACATATTTGCCAACTAGAACGCTTAAAATGGATCAATTCCATATTGTAAATGCTCTTCCTTTCCTCTCAGCCTGCAAGCTTCATTTTGGAACAAGCTTGCTAGCTTTGTTTGCTAGTATCAAGATACTTGATAAAAACAGGAGAAGCATTTCTATTGAAAAATATCACCTCTCACTACCTGACCTGCTGTTATTGTTGTTGTTGAAGTTGTCCCCAGGAAGGCAATGGCCCCTGCAGAAGAGGGTGCAATAAACACAGCCTTGGCTGCAGGGGCTTGTTGGCTGGCTCATGGCCTGCAGCCTGGAGCTGGGTGGCACATCCCATCCCTGCTGACTTCATCGGCACTGTGTGATGTGGGAAAAAGGATGGGCTACTATTGAACAAGAAATGTTGCCTTCTAGATCTAAACAGCAAAACAAATGCAACACTTGGGTACTTGCAATTTTTCAAGTTATTTGTGAACCTAACAATCCACAGATGTGACATCACGAAACCTAAGAACAATTCGTTACTGATCATTTATCTCATGAAACCATGAGGTTACCTCTCTAAAATTTTTGGTCCTGTTACAGAAAAACATGAAATGAACCTCACACTTTAGTTGTAGTCACATCAAATTAGTGGCAAATTTCAAACAAACAATTAAGAATCAAACTCACCCTGCTCCAAAAATACATTTTTTCAACATATGTATCCTAACAGTTAAAAAAGGCTTTGTAAAATAATTCTACAGGAAGTAGTCATGCATCTGTAAACCCTCTATGGAGAGAGAGATCACCTATATATCTTCCCATATTGCATAGCAAGACTGTGCACTATGGCCCATATTATCATGATCATGAGTAAAGGAAACATATTCTGCATTATACACCTGGGATAATGGATAGTTTCTGATGTGGGTATACCTGCCAATCAGATTTCTGCAGGATGAGAATGAAGCCCTGTGAGGGAGAATTTATCATTTCATAAATAAAAAAAGCAATTATCAGCAATAGTTTCATGTCTAGAAAAGGCGGCTTTATATTATTGATATAAAGCTCTGTAGTGAGGACAAAGATATTATGATGGGATATTCATGATTAGGAAGTAGGAAATTTTTTTTTTATTCAGCCATTTTAAATTTTGCATTTCTATTTTGTAATAAAAACTCAAACTATCAAATAGATATCCAGAATTTATTACTTGTGATCTTGGCCTTGAGAACAAAGTACATAGAAGTCCATATAGAAATACCCCTGTGCTTTGTGTGTCTGCCTTTTTCATTCACATTTAATGCTGTGGAATACTTAGAACTTTTGAAGATCAGGTACCCAAATTGCAATGGTGAAACTCCATACAGGTAATCTTTGTGAATGAACACGTATATTTTCAACCCTGAATTTAATATTGAAACACATTATTGAAATTTGAAAATCTCATGGCAGTAGGTTTTACAGTTATCTTTCACACCTCAAGCAATTTATATTTCTTTGTTTTTGTGATATCTGGAAGAGTTTCATCAATTTAACCTATTAATTGCACATCTTGAGGGAATATTTTTAAGAATGCAGTGTAAAAAATGTGGAAGCTACTTGTGGTAAATCCTGCTTAATACCCTTCAATTTGAATTAGCTGTGTGATGGTTCTGATTTTTTTTCCCTGTGTTTGCTGTGGCAGTATCACAACTTGTTTCTGACAGATTATTGCTCACCTACTCCATGAAGAAGCAGTTTTCTAAGTTGCTTTTCTCTGCTGCTGGTCAGTGTGAGGATGAAGTATCTTCTCAAAAGTACTGTAAAAGCTGCAGTATCACCTTGTTTGTAAAAGACCATTTATAGATTTTAAGGTGAGAGCAGAGGCTGGTACAGTGGTATATCACGAGGAGACAGGATATAATTGAGTGTTTATTTTTTAATTTGCTTTTCTTTCTTCTGCTTAATAGAGTTCATAGCCAAAATTCAGGACAACAATAGAGATATTATCCAAGTTTGCCAGAACAGAGCAGTAATCTTCTCCCACTAAAGTCTGTTGGTTATGTGATAAGATTAGCTTTAAGGTTATTGCCGTGTTTGAGTTTCTGATTTGAGCCCTCTGCAAATAATGACCTGAGGGGTTGTGTCATCATGTAGACAAGCTACATGGCCATTCAGCTGTGATTATCCTAACTTCAGTGCCAGTAATATACTGTGCCCCAGAACTGTGGAGCTAGGTATCGTGTCCTGCAAATGGAATTATTCAGTTAATCACGGAAGAGTCCAGGGACTGAGCTGATGGAAGCACATAATAGCAAGGTTATGCCTGTCAAGGATATGCAGCCTAAATCTCTCAACTGTGAGGCATGGTAGAGGCAAGTGTTACATGACGGCCCTCCCTTGTGGATCATCATCATCATATCCCTTCCCTAGACAGTACCTGATTACCAGCCAAGCCAATATACCATCTTCCTACCCTGGCATCTGCAGGGTTGCATCTGAAATGCACACAAGCAAGGGGATTTTTCATTACCCTGAACATTACAGAGTCAGCTTTAGCTGGCCTTGACTGAATTCACACTTCTGTTAAAGGAACTGTAAGTCCAAAGAGCCTAGCTGAACTTTCAAACTGGCCAATAACTACCTGCATGTCTTTGGGGACATGAGACAGGAGACTGTGGTCATCTGCAAGCAGATGGACTGGTCTTGCCCACCCATGACTTTCCAGGGGCTGACCAATGGATTAGGCCACTTTGTCCTGATGTCTCTAGGCATGTTCAAGTCTGTTTTTTAGAGAGACCAATCTCCTCATCTCTTAACTTGCTGAGGGTTTCCACTGATGTGGCTCATTGTAAGATCCATTAGGGAAACCAGCTGCTTGTTTTGTCTGCTGAAACACCATTTATTGCTGCCAGATCACCTGTGATTTCAGAAGGTCCCAGGTTACTGTGAGCCACACCTGACACCTCCTGGAGGGGTTCTGAGTATTGACTGTTGGAATATCTACAGCTTTTTTTGCTTCTCCACCAATTTTCTTTTCTAGTATTTCTGCACATACTATTTAATGCCATTGTGTCATTCTGTCTTTGCAAGTTATTTTTAGTGTTAATATAATTCTGATGCTTTATACCTAGATGTTAGGAGCAATTTGATCTCATTTGTGATGCAATTGAATCATTATTCATAGCTGCTCCTTACTAAATCAAAGAATTTCTCTGATGTTGAACACTAGATAAAAGAATGTGGTGATAAACTCTTCAAGCATGGTAGGAGAATAAAGCTCAAAAGGATTTGTTTTACAAATGTATAATATGGCTGCAGCTGCTTTCTTTTAAAAGTTAATCTAACTTTGTACTCTCAGGAAGCATACTTAAATTCTGAATAACTGCTCCTAGTTGAAACAGAAAGAAAAAAATTGCATTTCATTTATGAGTAAAGAGAGTAATACAATATGATTTGTGCCCCTTTTTACTTTTTTAGAAATAATATATTTTTCTTCTTTTCTTTCTGTACACTGATATATACAAATGACAAAGTATAAAAAATATTCATATCATAATAAAATTGTTGGAAAAAAAAGAAAGTGTCAAAAACTGCAAATACTGGAATAACAAATGTTAAGAGAGTAAAATTAACTTATTTATGGAAAGCTGCTGTGAGAGACTGGCAAAATATTCTCTTGTTTTAATTAAAGGCCTTTTTGCATAAAGACCTCAAGTTTTCATTGGTTCTGTGCCTCATTTTTTTAGTTATCATCAGGTCCTGCCTAAAAAATAAAAAGGACTCTGTGCACATGCAACCCTCCTGTGTTTCTTCTTTAGTGCTGGGGAGTTCAAGTGTTAAAGTGGAGGGGGAGACTGTGAACTTCTTGGAATCAGTTGTTTCTCTGTAGAGGGACTCATGGACAGAGTGTGATTAATTTCTTTAGCCAAAGCCAGTAAGCAGTCCAAAAACTTACTTTAAAATCTGTTCTTGTGGTAGTCTTCAGTGCTAGGAAAAAAAAAAAAAAAAGGTGCTCTTGACAGCCCCACATGTGAACCTCACAGCACAACTTCTGCATGTGACTGAGATTGATATGTCCAGCAATGGACTCTGTGTGAGATTGTCCCCTTCTCTGCTCTCCATCTTTTTCTTCTGTCTGTTAGTGTGTTTCCATTCCGCCAGTTAATATTGCAGTCAGTGAGGATGAGAGAGTAATTCATCCTTTTAACAGGTCTTAAGTCTTTCTTCCATCTACCCAACTACCTACATATTTTCCCTAAATCCTGTGATTGCTTGGGTTCTAGCAACAGAGACAGATGGAGGCTGTCACATCTACATACAAATGATGAAGAGATGATGGCTGCTGACTTGCAGTGGCAGACGCATCTTTAACTTGTACCCCAAAGGAGCCCCTTTTAGGGATCCTGTCACCATCTTTGGTTGTTGAAAATGCAAAAAACAATCCTCAGCTCTCATGTGCTCTGCCACTGATTCACTGTGTAGCAACAGCAAGCCATTTACACAGCTAAACTCTCACCTAGAATAAGCTAAGCCAAGGAAAATGTGGGAGACTAGTGAGGTGCTCAGTGTATATTGAAAATGTCTTGTAACATCTAATATCAACATAGAAATTTTAAATGCAACACATCTTTCAAATGAGATAAATCTTAAGGTGGTTATTACTGTATGCGTGTATTACCAGAAATCTGAATTTCAGAATAAATTACTACCAAATGTCTCCTTAACCGAAGCTGGTATCACAGTTAGATTCTTTGTAACATTGCTGACAAATTTTATGAGGATCTAGATAATTCAGTGGAAGTGTCTTCACAAAATGGTATTGATAGGCTAAATTTGTAGAGAAACACTTAGGCATGTTCGTGTAACCTAAAAAAAGGTAACTGATGAGGTCAGTGTGGGAACTAATAGCTCAAAGCTTTGATAAAAGCCGCAGCATTAATTGCTTGTATTTGTGTTAACTAGTATCTTCATAGATTAATAGTTGTTTCCATTTAAAATAGTAGTTGCATTATGTTTTCCCTGTGTTCACATAAAAAAAAGAGGTGTACTTGGGGGGAACAGGAGGGAAGGGACCAACGAAGACTTAGAATTTCTGTTAATTAATCAACTTTGCTGTAGAAAAATAATGGGTGAAATAGCAAGCAAGATAATATTTGTGTGTTTGTATATGGAATAAATCCAAATCTCTTAAAAGACCCATTAATTCTAAGTTCCCAGTGGTTAATACTAGCCTCTATTTTTGGTACTCTGATATTTGAGTTTATAGAACATATATTTTCTTCCTTCTGACTACTCTGTAGTCTCTTCTGTTAATTATCATCTGAAAGACTATGTAGTCCACTTCTAAGTGACATAAAAATGCAGTAATTCTCAGAAATTGTCCCACTGATGCCTATGAAGCTATTTGCAAGAGAAACTGCTGGCCAGACTAAGCAAGGGCTCTGTTAGAGGGTTCAAATGGAATACAAAGTTAAAATGTATGTTTACTTGATATATTCTCATTCTCTAGCATTCTTTTCTTGTTTAAATCCTTGCTTCTTTTTCTACTTATATTTCTAACTCCTAACTCTTGCTCTGTTTCTTCTTCCTTTTCTTTTTTTTTCTTATTTTTCTCTTTCCTCCTCCTAATATTGCATTTTAACAAGATTTTGTGAGTCACACTGATTCCAGGCAAACAAGCTGCTGTACTGTAAAATAAATAGCCTTGAAATGCTACAAAGTAAATCACTTGCCTTCAAGATTAAGCTTAAATGTTTGCTTCAGCTTCATGTCTGAACATTCTTCCACTTAACCAGATGATAGCAGACTTTTTGCCAACAAAACATATCTTTACTAGACCAGGGCCATCTTTCAATAAGAACAGAGCAGTATGATGCCCTCTGCCATCAAAACATGCCTCTAGCCCTATTTATTTATGAGGAGCTTTGTACTGGATACAAACTGATCATGAATGTTATCCAGCTTTATATAAGACATCACATGGTATTGGTAATCTGATACAGGGTTTTAAATGGATAGCTACTCTGCCAGTTTGAAGTGCCAGCATTATTTTTTTTCATTTTGCTATCAAATGGCACAGCATGAAGAAATAGTCAAGCCTTCACCGAGTTTATGTCTCCTCCAGAAGAATTGCTATGTCTTTATTTTGCCTTTTATTTTTCTGAACAAAATAATCTATTTAGTATTCTTTATAGAGAATCCTGAAAATAGATTGTTTAGGCGGAATAAACTATGTTTTACTCCTTTCACTCAAATATGTCCTTTTCACAACCTCGTGTTTCTGCATCTGTTTGCTGCATTTCATTAAAATAGTTATACTTTGATTGTATAGGTCTGGAGAGTCTTGAGAAACAGATAGGGCTGCAGACATGGAGCAGTGACTTTTCTTGGTGTTTATTCTCATAGAATTCTGTTTGATCACATATACTTGTTATTGCAAATCTAGAGAACTGGGTTTACATATGGATTAAGTATATAACTGACATTCGCTTCATGCAGGCATGGAAAAATCTAACCTGGTGTGAGAAACCTGAAGTGTGACTAACATCTTGAATTTTTGCTTTGCAATATAATCTAGAGAATGGATGAGCATTAACATGGAAAATCTAGGCTCTTTTTCCCAGAGGGCACCTTTGCATTATTGTAGCTGAAATGCTTTGTGTGCTCTATCACTTTGGTTTGAAAGCAAAAATCTGATGAACACTTTGAGTGTTTTATATGTAAAGTTAGTAAAGCTTTGATGATTACCTTGAATCCCTAGTTTGAATCATTTTAAGACAAGCTAAAGTAAGATTCTGGAATTGGTCTGTGCATGCTTAAGGAAAGGAAAATTGGCTGATTTGTGCTTGACTTACTAAAAAGCAGGTATAAGAAAACATATGGCTAAGGGAAAAATCTAACAAAGTGAAGAGAACCTAAATGAAAATTTTGTAAGCAATTAGATGGTAGTATAGGTAAAGGTGTCTCAAGACAGCATTTCAGTAGCCAATAATTTAGCAAACATTCATTTGCAATTGAAATAGCTTGAGTAAAGATGTGACTGGGGCAGGGGGTGGAACTAGTAAGGAGAATTGCATGCTCAATATCTGTATATGTTTCTTCTACCATGACAGAAAGACCTGTATGTTTGTATGCTTCCCTAAGTTTGCACATTAGAGAAACTGAATAGCATGACTGAGTTTAAAAGGGGTGACATTAATGTGAAGTCTAAGGATTCTTTATGTGCATAAAACCATGATGGTCCATTCCATGAACAGCTGCTAGCCAATAAGCCTTTTAAAAAGCCTTTTGGAGACGACACTGAAAATCAAGAGCTTACACTCTCACTGCAGGATTTGTACACTGAATTTTCAAAAATAGGGCACCTCCAAATACATGTTAAAGAGTGATGTAAATGCTTCTTTGGGGCTCATTAATTGTATATCTCACTAACACAGTTTGACCCCAGCCTGCAGCTGAGCCCTGCACAGCCACTCATTTACTCCCCTCGAATGAGACTGGGGAGACAATCAGAACAGTGAAAGTGAGAAAACCCATTGGTTGAGTTAAAGATGGTGGAGTAAGTAAAATAAAAGCCACACCTTCAGGAAAATCAAAACAAATAATTAATTTGTCACTTCCCATCGACAGACAAGTGTTCAGCCATCCCCAGGAGAGCCAGGCCCTATCACGTGTTACAGAAACTTGGGAAGACAATGCCAACACTCGAATGCCTATTCTCTTACTCCTTCATTTTCTCCCAGCTCTGTATGCTGATCATGATGCCAAATGGCTTGGCATATCCATTTGGTCAGTTGGGGTCAGTTGTCCCAGCTGTGTCCCCTCCCAAGTCCTTGTGCATCCCCAGCCCACTCACTGGTGGGGTGAGAAACAGCAAAAACCTTGGCACTGTGCAAGCCCTGCTCAGCAATAATAATGAGAACACCCCTGTGTCAGCAACACCATTCTCAGCACAAATCAAAAAACCTAGCCCCCTACCAGCTACTGTGAGGTAAATGCACTTTCTCCCTGCCAAAACCCAGGCACCAACATAAGATTGAAGTTGCATCTTTACTTAGTACCTGATAGAGAAGCTATACAGTGTTAAGTGTATTTAAACATAATTAGATGTCTTTGAAACTACTTTGAGAAGGTGTCTTAATTGTCCAAGTTTATATCTGAATGAATCTGGCTCTTTGGTACTTTTACTCCTGATTTTGTGCAGGCTGCAGAACTCCCACTGTTTCAGTGAGCACAGAATGCTGTATGTAATAGTTGAAGTCCACTAGTGAAGCTATGTCAAGGTTTCTAACAAAAACCTTCAACTTGGCTATTTATGTTAAGGTTGTGTTGTCAGTTTTTAGGGGAGACTCTTTATTTATACTCTGCCTGCACATTGGTTCTGATTATTGATTAGTGCTGTGTTATAAGTAACAAATAATAAAACTTATGGATTTGCTTGTACGTTGGGCAGTTGCTGAGGATTCCATAGTAGCTCTCCTTTTCTACACTGAGAGAACCTTAGATTCTAAAAATGAATCTAAATCTGAAAATGATAAGCCAGAGGAAAACAAAACCAGCCTGTTTGTAATGTATGTTAGTGAAGAAATACAGAATATAATAGAGGAAGAAAGATGTTAAGATGTTAAAAACCTTCCTTCTCTGTTTCTCTGATGCAAAATTTTCTAGGTGCTAAAGGATGGGAGTGCCAGCTCCAAATCACCACAAGTGTTCAGCAGTGGTAGAGTTGTCCATGGAAAGGGCCATCATATTTTAGGGTTTCTATCTTTTTATATTCAGCACAAAGGATTAAGAAACCACAGCTTAATTATGGAGAGATGAGGGCAAGTTGGTAAAGGTACTACAGTCACATGATTTCCAAAGATAAACAAAACCAGCATGTACCTATACTTAAACAAGATATTTTGAAATCTGTTTCATTTTTTATTAATTTAAAGCTATTTAAGTTGTAAGGGTTTGTGGGACTAGTGTCCCACATGTCCTGACCAATGCATGGGAAGAAAAATTATATCCCCTTTTAATGAAATTACAAAACATTTCCTTGAGATCTGATCCTGTAGCTTAATAGAATTGTCTCATCTTATGGACAACTTAGCTAATGCTGGTGTAATCAGAGATGGCTGTTGTAGCATGAGTTGGAAATACATCATTAAGGATGTAACAGCTGCAACTTCCGCTTAAAATTTGTCATGATATCTTGAAGTATAAACATTCAAAATACAGTTCAAAGGAAAATAGAACCTTCAGCTAAGTGACTTTCACTACTGGAATGTAATTAACAGCAACAACACTGGTGTATATACAAATGACAAGACTCAGGTGTAACATCTTCGTGTTGTGTATCAGAAATTTGCCCCCTTATGTCTGATGACTACAGCTGTCAGGGCAGGACAGGAGTTCTTTGATCACTGTCCTAAAGTATATTTTGCACTTCCTTTTGCATACTTGATTTGCATCTTGCATGAAAATATATTTGTTCTATATTTGAAAAATGTCTCCTATTAATCTGCATTGACCTTATTTTCTTTAGCAGATTTAATAACTTCCTTTGTGTAAGTTACACTGTAAGGACAGCTTTAATAGTTGAATTAGATGGTCGGCTCACTTTTACAGTACATTTTACTAGACTAAATGTACGGTAGACAGGCTTAAAACCAATACCTACAGGTATCTTTTCAGCACAGTGCTCAGGAAATTAACCATGGAGCTCTCATTAGCATTAATGGGTGCTTAGTGGTTAATTTACTGTGCACCATACTAAAAACATTCCCCCCAGGGTGCTCACCAGGCTGTGTGGGAGAGTTCTCCCTGCTGATGGTACTGTAATTGTATTTTATTAGATCAAGTTGCAACTGAAAGATTTTGATTTCTATGGCATCTGTGACTGACTCTGAGTCAAAGACAAAACACACCTGTGTTCATTATGAGTCAGCTGTGACAGCAAGATACTCCCCTCAAGGAGTTCTTGTGAAAAGATACAGTAGAGAAAAAAGCATACTATCAATACTGCCAATTTCTTGTAAATGGAAGGTTACAGCAAATGTATTTTTTATGATATATATTAAACATTAAAACCATGAACTTTCAAAATAACTATTTGGAAATTTGGAATAGACATTGAAGTTTTAGTTTAGTCTTACTATGCACATATTTTCAATTAAAAAGAGAAGTCCTCAATAAATTCGGAGAAATCAACTGGGATCAAGAGTTTGGGAAATCAAGTCTTAAAGAAATGAAAGTTTCCTCAGTCAGAGGTGCAAAAACTCCCTGGAATTCATGCTCCAGTCCAAGATGATTGCACTCAAGTTCTGCTAAGACAGAAAGTGTTAAGAAATATGAGGGGGTCCACCATAAAATTGTGGAGTAATATAAATGTTAGCTGTATTTAAGACAAGAAAAAAAATAGGGAGCAGAGTAATATGGATTTGGAACCGTGACCTCATCAGAAAAAAGTTAGAAAATGCTGACGATATGACAGAGACGGAATAAACAGTATAAAACAAAGGGCTCATAGGTCACGTTGGATCCCTCTCAGGTAAGAATTTTTTTGTTGTTGTTAAAAGAAGAAAAAGGCAGTCTAATTTGTCTGGACTTCAAAGAGCTATGGAGGTTACATTGAGAAAAATGGGGATTAATAAGGAATTCTTTAGTGAGTGAAGAATTGGCTAGAAGAGAGATTGAGTAGATTTTACTTTAATACTAGTACACTGCTTGTGTATGGCTGCTTGTCTGGTAATATGGATCCAAAAATGTTATTACTCTTACAACTACTTGGCCACTAGGGGTTTTTAAGGTCTTTTTCATCTCCATTGTCTGTAATGTTGTACTAAAGAGCAACTGTTACAGTGTCTGTCACTTAAACCTATGTCATAAGTGTCATAGATTCTCATAATTCACAATGGTAGTATCATTCTTGTACATTACAACCTTTAACATCACTAGTTTGTGATATCCATCCATTATTATTTTTTTATCCTAACCCTCTTCCCCATTATTGCATATATACACACTGAAATGTTTGCTACTCTTAAGTGACCTGCTAATACCCGGGATCAGCCTCACATCAAAAAGGTACACAAAAAATATTTAGGACAGTGCTTTGCAAAGTGCAAAGCTTCTAGGAAAATTAAGAATAAAACTGAGGTTGGATAGCCTGTTTTAAAACAGAGAAGACAACCTGTTTTAGGACTGATTGCCTCCAGAAAGAGATCTTTCATTTGTTTCAGATATATTTACAGAATATCTTTATAAAATCTGGAGGCAATTTAAAGTGGATATCTGCCCAAGGGTAGCTAACAGATATATTACAATCTCCAATTGTGGGTGAACTATAACAGCTGCATGAAGTGAGTGGTGCAGGAAAAGCACCAAAAGGATAAAATATGATATATCACAGCTGGAAGTCTAATGTCTTTCTCTTCTCAGATACACAGGTTGACTGCAGGTAGTTCACAGCAGGTAAAGAAAGGTAAATGTGGCTTCACTTGAAAAGGGTGATTCCAAAGTAGCTTTGCTGGGCTTGGAAAAAAGCAGTTCTAGTGATACAGACAGAAGAAAACTGCAGGTCTTGCCTGCATTTCTCTCCCTGGACATAACATTTATTGCTGTGGTTTAGGTGATCACAGTCACTTGTTTCAAATTTTTTTGAAAGAAAATGACAGTGTAGCTTTTGTTGTTCCTGTATTTTATGCTTGCTATAAAAATGCTGGGAAAGAAACTTCTGCCATTTATTTTCAGAAGTGTCTGTCATTTAAACACTGTAACCTATCAACTTTGCAAAAGTGAGACAAATTCCTGCACTAGGAATTTCACACAAATTCCAGACAAAAAGTTCCTTCGCAAAAGTGGACAAATTCCTGCACTAGGAAAAAATATGACAAAATATATAAACTTTTTTAGAAAGTTTGTGCTTGCTCTCCTCAGTCAAGAATTTATTTCCCATCACTGTATTCTTCAGTATTAGCAGTTTTTTTAATCTATTTCTTTTTAGCTTGAGGGAAGATTGAAAATGCTTGTTGAGTGGGTGAGGCATTGAGCAAATAGTGCTTGTAGGAAAGGGTAGCAGGCAACAGCCTGTTCTTGAACAGCATAGGAGGAAATAAAAAGTGCTACATTCATCACTTTTATGAAGAGATCTGGAAAGAACAAACTTTCAAGAGGTGCTCTTAAAATTGCAAAAGCGTTTTGTTACATCTGAAAAGATGTATGCATGGCAAAATGACTAAAAGTGTTTTCCAGAAGTGTGGCAATTCTGGAGTAGACTGTGTATAAAGGGGCATCTATAGCTCCTAGAATATGTCCTTCATTGTTCTCACCATATGAAGACATCCTGCCCTCTACCAGATGCAAAGATAAAGTTCTCTCAATGCCCACAGAGAGGCTTAGATGCTTCTGGAAAAAGTAATAAAACTTCACAGGAGAAAATCCTGACCCCACTGAAGGACATGGAAACCTATCCTCCAGCAGCATTAGAGTCTGATTTTTCTCTCTAATCAACAAAAAGTCAACTGGAAAAATAGACAGAACTTGATGCACTTCTTAGGAAAGACGAGGTCCATCTTCAGTTTTTAAAGAAAGTGAGAACTGAATACACTTTTTGCCATAAAAATCAATTCTTAACCATGCAAGTAGTTGAAAATGAGATGGCAAAACTAATGATAGACAGTAGGATATAGTATGAATAAGGATAGATTGTACATCCACTTTGATGAAGAATATTTAAAGAACCCAGCATTTTTACACTTAATAATTGTAAATGAAATTTTCTGTGATATACTTTCATCTTTTACCAAAATAAAAGTTTGATGAGATGATCTGTTAGAAAAAAATTCAAAAGTTTTTTCAGTAGAAAATTCTCATTTAATGAAATTGAAGCGTATGGGAGGAAGAACAGACACATGCCAGCTAAATTTATTTAAATTGACACATTGATCTGCACCTACACAATATTTTTTTTCTCCAAATTGCTAGATACTGCTTCACAAAAATAAAGCCAAATAATTCACTGTAACGGAAGAGACTATTTTAATACCTTTGATATTTCCCAGATATTATTTGTTTTGACTTTGCTTCTTTTTTCTCTTTTAATTTCTCATAAATGGATCTCTCTCACTCCTTGCAGTGTGAACTTAAAAGGAAACTGTAATTGATAAATCAGTTTCTGTTAATTTTAAGAGTGTTCAGAGTTTCCCTTATGAAACTGTATTGAACCTACTTCCTGTGGATGCAGGCATATATCTTTGTTTTTCTTCATGGACCTTCAGCTAGAACATGAGACTGGGTAACTTATGTCTTTTGACAGAGGGTGTGCAGTTGTACTGCAACTGCTACAAATTTCCAATTTCCTAGCAGCTGCATTCCTTATCTTTAGTCATAACATTAAAAATAATTCTTATCTGGCCTTGTCACTGCCAGATGTATCTAGAACACATAGATTTTTGGTTGGGAAAAATGCATGACAATGGGATGGCTTCTGTACTAGAAACACACATAAATGTTTAGAGCGTCCCTTAAATCTTTTTGTAAAACACCTGACATGCTACTATCCTGCATAGAAATGCCAAAACTGGCTAATACTTGAATCTGGACTGACTATGAACTGCTCTACGTCAGCATGACTGATGCCAGCTGAGAGCATGTTCATGTTTTTTCATGGACCTGCTGGTCACATCCTCATTTAAAATTTCCATATCTACGTCAGGCTCATCAGTGCACTGTGCAATCTGTTCAAGTCCACATTGCTGCACAGAGCAGGCTCCTCTACAAGCTGCCAGCACACAGGTGCCTACATCGTAAATGCTGCACCTTGGAGCACCTTGGCGTTGGTGTTAATTTTAGATGTCCCTAAAAAATATCAATAACTTAGAGACTACTGCAGGCAGGTAAAATTCTTCCTATACAAAATTTGCTTTTACTTCTTCCTTTAGCCATCTCTGCACCACCAAATGAATAAGTACTATCTCATAGTATTAAATAGAAGAAAAACAGGTAATATAATGCCCTTATAGAATATGCCTAGTATACGGACTATAGTCTCTGAAATTTTTCTGCTCTCATATTGCATAAAGCTCTGTATCTTTTATCATAGATCTGTGGTGTTCTTTCCAATGAATGTGTGAATAGTGGTTTTCTGTGTATATAATTTCAGTGATGCTGTAGCTGCATGGTATGACACAAATATATCTCGTGTATATTTACAGGGAGCACAATAATCTAGTTTAATTATGCAAAAATATTTATCTCCCCTAATACCACATCCGAAAAGTGTATTTCCCACTCCCACAGTTAAATGTATCCTCATATCAATTTCTCATGTGTAGTTTTCAACACAATGCTTTACATTTTCAAAGTGCTTTAGAAACATTAGCTAATTAACTAATGCATGCCATTATGGGCCTGTGAATCTTGGATGTCAAAAGGCAAGGCAACTAGAGTGAATTAAATAAAACACAGATTAAATTACCAGCATAGCAGCCCCCAACAAATTTCTCTACCCTGTGCAAAACTCTCCAATCTGCACTACTCTTTCTTACTTCTTTCTTCTGGTGCGAGGTAGCACTGTTTGGTGATATTCTTTCCCTTCAATTTAGGTCCAGTAATTCATGGCACTTGTCTGCTCCTGCTTTAATACATATGAGCATAAGATTGGACTGTCCTAGATATGTGGTTAAGATAGCATTTTTTTTTTTTGAGACATACTCAGTGCAGTCTCAGAATAGGAATTAATATAAATGCAGCACTCTTGACTTCTGATTGATACAAAGATCCTATTTGTCAATTTTGATCAGAGTCATGATCTGAAAGTAAATGAGACAATGATAGAAATATTTATGTCCTTTAATACAGTTCTGATATTGAAAAGACTGTATGAAGGTGTCTGGTCTTTCCCCTGGGAGAATGTCCCTCACGTACTGGATACAGCCCAATGGAAAAGTCATTTGACTTACAGCTTATTTATAATAATTCTGTTTCCTTGGATCTCTTCACATATGAACAGAGAGTAAGTTCTTGTCTAGATTAATTTTTATGGCTCTTTGCTCTTGGTCTTCTTTTTCCAAAGTTCTTTAAGACTTCCCCTACACATAAATATATGGTATGTTCCTCAAGTGACCTAGGCAAATGCTTTTCATTCAAACAAGAGTTCCTAATATGTAAAGGTGCTGTGTTTTCATGGCTGGAATCATGTTTTTTCATATGCAACTGAATGTAACCTTCATTTGACCAATAAATAAAAACCTTTTTACAGTCACTGGAAATATTCTCTTTCAGTTGCACTGAGAAACAATATTTTGGGCACAGACCAATGAATTTGTGTGACAGGTGAAAAACTTGAGGATCCACTGGTTTCATAGAAGATGGTGAAGCCAATCTTCTTGAGGGAATAGGTGAACTGTTCAGCACAATTCCTCCTCTTCAAGAAGCATAAAATACCAGGTCTTACATAGTTAACAGATTTGTTGAGAAAATCAGGTCATATATGACTCATTAGATTCCATTTAATGTAATAAAACACCCTAAGAGCTCCAGGAAAGGAGAAAGCTGCAAAGGCAGAAGGGAGAATAGTGAAACATGGCAGAGCATAGGTGTGGCCATCAGGACAATACAGCAATTCATTCTTTCTTTGCGGATGACTAGATGGGTAGGTTTTCTGAACTGATGTGAGTTTGTAATAAAAAGTTTGTACTGAATATTACTTGCTGAAGTTATTCTTAAATTTTCTGAAAAATTAGAATTTACTTCAGTGATTTTATCATCTTTCGTTCCATATCCTCAAGCCCAACTCTTCAGCATTCCTAGGGGGCAAATAAAAGTTGTAGGTAAAAGGCATCTTAATAACTGCTAGATAATAACAAAAGTTCTGACAATTTAAATTGATTTTGTACCTCAGTATTAATAACTGCAGAGCCATTATACAGCTATTAATGATGATACAGCTATTATAATTACAGCTATTGTAATAAATGAGGAAATGATTTCACTGGCTTAAGCAGAAACATTATAGTATAATCTATATAAAATGGCAGTTTTCCCCCTCCTGCAGATACTTCATTAGCACAATCATACCTCTCTAGTAGTAGCACCTTTTCATACCTTATTGGTATGAAAGAATTCCTGAAAGCAGTGCCAAGCTGCCTTGCAGTTAATGTGAAGAGGCCTGAACTATAAATATTTTTGTGACCTTTATGAATGCAACCAGATTGCTAATTTTAAATGATAAGTGTATAAACAGGTTGGAAAAGCTGGACTGTGCTGCTGAAAATTTGCCATTAACAATTTTTTTTCCCAGAAATGTATGTTCAAGTGATTAATTACTTCATGTTACGCTTGTCATAAATCTCCCTGGTGCACAGTGCTCCCCCATCTGTCTGTCTCATCGTCACAATATCTCTTGCTCTAAAGTGTAAGTTGTTGTTCCTTCTCCAGATATGTGGTTAGATATGCACCCAGAAAGACTTTATAGAAAATGGAGGGCAGAGGTCCAACAAAGTACAATGTGCTGTTGATGGGGTTGTTTTGCAACAAGCTTTTAGAGGCAGGGATTGTCTTTTAATGGTGTTCACAGTGCCTCATTAAATGGGCTTCTCCCAGACTCGCCACCCACGGCTGAGGTGTCTAATCTTTACTACAATCCAAAAATAACTGTATTCAGTTCAGACATGTTCCTGGTTTTAATTTTATCTTTAATAACAGTCTATAGATGAGATCTGCCCTTTACATTATGGTTAATAAATAGTGTCCCAGCACAGAGGTTCTAAACAAGCTATTTTGGCTGCTAAAATGGAGACACTTTCTCCAGAGCTAATGAAACTTTTATAAATCTGGATTGGTCCCTGTCTATCAGATCTTGGGGGAGAATTTTATAATCAAGGCTTAATGAGATAAATGTCTATGGTTGGTACATTCAAGGACATCTCTCACAGCTTTGTGAATAAAAGGTATTATCACCTCATATAAAGTAGGAAAGAGAGATGAGGAGCATGGACCTGAACTGTGCACCTGGGGCTAGTTTAAGGAACAGTGCTTTGTAAAACGTGACAGTAAAACTAGACTTCCCTGAAGCTTTATTTGCCAGTTAAAAAAAAAAAAAAGAAAAAAAAAGCCTGTTTCATTTCTTCATGTACTATCCCCATCTAATATATATCCATAGGCCAGGGCTAGATGAAGGGACCTANTTTCATTTCTTCATGTACTATCCCCATCTAATATATATCCATAGGCCAGTGCTAGATGAAGGGACCTAATTAATTGAAAACTGTTTGAGATCCTTCCAATAACTTTTGTCTTAGAAGCACACTGATAGGTGTGTGATCAACCAGATAACTACTTATTAAAAAACAAGTACTGTATTTTAGTCCTACTGTATACCACTGGTGCCTTTATATTGCCTTAACCTTTTAAATTCATAACTAGGCAGTGATTTTGTCTTTTTGGTCATTTACAGATCAGCAAAGCTGGATCTTCTATTTAAACTAATGCTTTCTTTAACACGCTGCTTGAGAATCAGGAATGTTTCTTGTGGTTTATGTCTTGGTTTATGTCTTGTCTACATTTCTTTGGTGCCCATCATTTTTCTTTTTCTTTCCCTAAAAAATTCCAACTACCCCTCCCCCCCCCACCAAAAAAAAAAAAAAAATCCCAAATCAAACAAAAAAAAAAACCCTAAGAGAAAATCTCTGGTACAGTCTGAAGAGGGAAGTCCTTTGCAATAATGACAGCATACCCACAAAGGTCTGTGTTTCCCACTTCTTATTTCTACTTTATTCTATTTAAGTGAGCATGTAACATATATTTTTTTCCCATTTTCTCCCTAGAAATGCTCACTCTTATATAACTATAGAGTATGTATTGAAATGGAGTACATGCAAATAAGTTGTAATGAAAGTGCTGTTCATAAAAAGATTAAATGCGATACCAAATGTTTAGTCAATTGTTAGTCCCTTCGATTAGATTCAACAAATCAATAGGCTGTTATTTTCATGAATTACTGTAATTCTGACAGTTTTCTGTTTGCTTATAACATACGTTGTTTGCATTTATATTGTAATTTGCCTTGTAATTTGCAATATAATCTCAAGGAAACATCAAATGTTTCCTTGATATATAGGGTCCCCTACAGTTAGATTTTCAAAAGTTGAGCTCAAATAAACCGTTCGGATTCAAGCGGAAGAAAGGAAATTAATAATAAGATATTAATAGAAACATTTTCAAGGAACTTCAGAACTTGGAGAAGAAAATGTTTGAAATGTGTCTGTGTTGAAGACACCCACAGCTCAATATGACATCACTCCTAATTATGGTCCTGAAGACTGACTATGTAGCATTTGAAACAGGAGTTCTGTTGTTGACCATACTGGGGCAATATTGATAACAGACTGTACTGGGCCTTCAAGTGAACCACAATCTTCCACCACAAGGTTCATTGAGTGTGAGCAGAACCATACCTAGAGATCACCAGGACTTCTCAGGAATGCATTACCTCAAAACCAGGGATTTGATGTTACCAAAATTTCTATCGAGAGCTAAATTCCCAACTACCTTCATTACGAATTGAATGTGGAGGTGCAGCAGACCCTCAACCTGAAACACTTAACATTCCCAAAATTAGGGAGTTCTTTCTGAGTGTGTAGTACCAGGTTTAGGCTGCCCTTCTGGCTGACTTTGACTGGGGACTAGAACCTGAATAATTCTGTGTCTTGAGCATATCATTAGCAGGGATAGCATATTTACTTGAAAAGTTATTTTAAAAATGAGAGTTTCTCTGCTTTTTTGGTAATGTATGAAGGAAGATATAGCCATTCTACCTCTGCAGCCATTCTAACTATGGTAGTGCTTAAACTGCTAAGATAAAAATTTTGACTGCATATACTTGTGTAGAAATATTCTGTCTGCCTGTTTCAGAACACCTACGCTACCACCCTCCCACCCATCACCACCAAGCTACAGTTATAAATGTGGTATAAATAGTTAAATATTCAGTCACTTACAGAGAAACTTTCTGGGAAGTTTCTTTAATGCCTGGCTTATAAAAGACATAGTTTCAACTTCTTGTCTCAGCTCAGATAGAAACATTAGGTTTCCTGAAATACTTTCCTGTTCTCTCTGTCTGTCTCCTCTCAAAATATCTTTTTTTTTTTCCTTTGATTCTTTGTCTGGTTGAAAAAAATAACACAACATCATTAGATATCAAAGAAAATTTTGATTTTCCAGGTAGGCAATGCATAGTCCTCAGATTACATCATGCAAGGCCTATGAACTGGTCCAAGTGACCTTCTGGAGTCTGAGTGCTCTCCAGTAGTTGCCAGAGGGAGGATGGCTCTATTTTGAAGCTCAGAGCATTTATGAATCTAGGTTGAATCTGAGCATGTTCCTACCACAAAGTGTAAAAGCTGAAATGTGAGCTGCTATAGGATAATGGGATGTCCTACATTATAGGCTGAGCTAAAGGAGGAACACAACAAAAGGAGGAAATGTACATGGAACACCATGATTTTCTAGAGGCTTGAAAAAAATCCAGGTAGGATCCAAACACACTGCAGGAATTAAAAAAAAAAAAAAAAAGAGCTGAAACTCTTGGTATATTTCCATATTCATTTACTGTTTGAGGAGCTATTGCTTTTAGAATTTTGCAAATTAATAAATGCATTAGCTTTGCTTTATGATTTCCACTGTAGGAGCATGTGTTGGATATCTGCCTACTTGTAACTCCTTTCAGACATCCATTTCCCTCCTATTTACCGGCTTTTTATCATTTTAATTACATGACAAATGCTACAATTACAGATTTTTTTCCTGATTAATGTTGCTACTGAGGCATTCACTCTTGGAATACTGTTACAAGAAAAATATGTATTTATTCAATCTTTAGGATTGCTTAAATAATAAAAAAACTTGTCACTTTGTAAATCCCCTAGAAAAACATTTTTGTTTTGCCAGATCTTATGTTTCATACAGACGGCATGCACCATGCTAACAGTCAAAATACAGTATTACTGTAATATCAATATTTTATACACAACGATTTCATAAGCAATAACCTTGCAACTTAAAACAATGATTCTCTGTCATAATACAGATAATTAGGGATGAGCATCCTCATTCTGTTCGTTTTTGATCGCCTCCTAATCTCTGTAGAATTTAAGAATTAAAGAATATTAAACTCCAGTAATCCATAGATAATATGGTGGGAGAGACTCACCATAGTTTTTTCCTGGGATCAAATTAGTTACCTCAGAGGCATTTCGTTTCCTACCAATGACAAAACCAATCCAGAAAAGAAAAATAAAATAACTAGTTTGTATCCCCTCTGCTCCTGCCACTCCCCCAGTCTTTCTGAAAAATAATTATTTGTAACAAAAAATTAAGTATAGTTCTAGATGTTATTTGGGGATTTAAATTAATTCCACCCCAAAGGAGAAATCAATACATTATAGTATTTCAACCAGTCAGAAGCAAAATCAAAAACTATTGGGCACATTTGTTCTCATCTATTGAGTATCTAAGTGGGATTTTTGTGGGGAACCTCACACAAATAAAATACATAGGGAAGGGTTTAGAAGATAAGACGTAACCTTGTACTGTGAACCTATGTATCAATGACTTGCACAGAAATTCTGAGGGTATTTTCTCACATGATGCCTGCAAAACCCCAAAAAACAACCTGCATCGTCTGAAATTTCTCACTTGTCTAGAAAAACAAACTCAGTTTCTTCAGTCTTTATTTCCAAATCTTGTTTTCCAAACCTAATTCATTGCTTTTGCTTTCCTTTGGACTGTTTCCAGTTGATCCACATCTCCCTGCCAAAAACTCCATGTGATAGAGCCAGAACCAAGTAGAGTGGAAGGATGACTTCACGAATCTAACATGACACTCCTATTTGTACACTGCCTCTCCATCTTTGTATTTATATATCACAGTACAATGTTTGCTTTTTTCTTCACACCACGGAGGTGCTTTTAAAAACCTGTCCATATCTTATCCTCCAAACACTTACAATGCTTAAATTGACTTGTGTTTAAGGGGGCAATTAAGGTGTGTAAAGCAATGCCCATATTTAAGCATTTCAAGGGTCAAGACCAAATATTCCTGTCAAGCAGTTGTTATAAAAAAAAAAACTGAAGAGCCAACCAGAGTCAAACACACACTACCACAATAACAGATTTCTCTAATGTAATTAAATCTTTACTGATCTGCACTTACATGGGATCCAAGTGTACCATTGTGTGAAGAACTAAATACTGCAATAACAGTATTCTGCATCCCAGACCTGCCGTTGCTTATAGAAAGGATGGAAAATTATCTTATATATAATTCAGTTTCAATTTAATTTTTAAGTAAATAGAACATATATTAATTCACTGACTTTCAAGATTTTTTAAGATACTAGTCAGAGTGAAAGCAGTCTACCAATTAAAAAAAAATTGCATAAATATTAATCGTATTCTGCTAAAATTAAGCAACAATGGATTGCTCAAATTAAACTTGTTTATTTCAAATGTGTTTCAAAATAAAATATCTGGTGCTCAGTTTACTTCTGTTTTGTCACAACACAATTCAGTAGTTAATAAAAAGTTTAATTCTGATTTTTAATTTCTTCATTCATGCTATTTCAGGTCTGTAAATTTGGGTTGCTTTTTTTTGGTTGTTTTTTTCTTCTTTGTAAATATTTTTTTACCATTTTTATAGACTGTCAAGAAGATTTTCTTTTCATCACTGATTTTCTGAATATTTTATCCAAAAAATCTTTTAAAATTATATTGCATCTTTTTAAAAAAATATTTGTACATTTTTACCTATGTGATTATGTAAATAAACATTTAGTTAAAGGTGCCATTATTGAACTGCTTTTAAGGATGTTCGGTACACAACAGCTGACCCATCATGATGTGATTACTCATGTTGCCTTCATTTTCATTTCAACCAGAATGCAGGGTTTTCTTGGTCCTATTGTAAGAGCAGAAAAACAATTATTTTATGCATGACTGATGATAGTGATGGAGACTCTATATGGGACACAGCAGGAAGCTAAGAACTGCTTGATGCTTCAAAATGCCGTGTACTTACAGCACATTCAAATGTTGTAAAACCTAAATATTCAGCTTAATTTTACTTGTAACTTTAGATTTTCTTGTATCAGCTGTATATATATTTTTTAATTCCAATGACACTCTGAAAAAATAATACTTTTCAAAAAATGTATAAGGCATCAGTTTTAAAGCACAAATGAGTTCTGACTAAGTGGATGCTTTACTAGGCAAACTGGTGTTAGAAGTTAATTGGGTTTGACTAGCAAGTCCAGTTATTGGCACAATTTATAAGCTTTTGCAGAATTGTGACCACTCTGCTATCATACAGTAATATGCACAATGTGAGATCTGACAGTAAGTGCTTGCTGTCTGACAGTAAGTAATGAATACAAGTAAAACATATCCTTATAAAATAGACTGCTTTTTGAAATGAAATGTAGTACAAGACTATTTTTCAGGATGCTTAAACATTTATTACATTGGCATATAATTAACTTTTCATTGTGTTTCTGTTCTGTGCCAAATCTTTTACAGGAATGGTCAGTTGTTGTTCCATGGTGGAGTAAAAACATTCCTAGCAGAGGACGGATTTTTTAGAAAATATTATTATATAACTACAATAATTATTCTGTATTTAGGGAGGCTTCCTGACTCTGAAACACAGTGCTATAACTTTAAATCCTAAACAAGCATTCAATAAATCCCTGTGGTCTGTTGCCTTATAGTTTTTTTCTTTATGTGCTTAAATTTCTGCAAATGTTTAGACGCGCAGTAATTTCTTTAGCATCTAGTATAAATTTGAAATCACTGAAGAAAATCACGCATATGCGAACTGCTGTGTGATGCATTTTGATTTTATTTAGTATTAAGTGAGTTAATCTGAAGAAGCATTTAATCACCAGAGAGGTAAACATTACTGTAAAGTTCATAAAGTTTTGCAATTAAATGCAGTATTTAGGAGAAATATCACTTAATTTGCCTCTATCTCTGTGATGGCAATGTTTTAACTTTTTTGGGGGGGGAGTTTGTGATGATTTGAGGTTGGTAATGCATCTATATCCCACTATTTTTATCTCAATTATCCAAAGGCTGGAAGAACCTACCTTCCTTGAGAGCTTAACTATTGTTAAAATCCTTGTTTTCCTGCAGGATAACCAACTCCTGGCAATTGCCCTGGAGCCCAGAGTTTGCCTTTGCAGGCTCATGCGTGCACATCACACCACCCGTCTCTTTTCCTGACTGCCAATTCCATCCCAATGAGCTGGCAGGGTGCTCAAATTCACATCAATTCTGTTCCATGATATTTTCATCAAATTGCCAAGCCTTAATTGCATAAGTGGGCTACATGGTTTTTTTGTGCTTGCACACCATTGTAAATAGGGCTGGCTACATGGAGCTGTCGGTAGGATATTTTGCATTTCAATGTTCTCATTTTTTTTTTCTGGGGGATCACTTTGTGTTCATCCCTTCATAACATGCATTTATAGGTTTCTCCCTTGTATTTCACCCAGAGAGTTAGTGCTTTAGTTTGTGCTTGATTTTGCATCCCAGAGAAAGCTAATTTTTTCACTTTATCAAGGAATTCAGATGATTCTCAGAAAATATGCAGAAGTTCTAGTTCTTTATTGTGATGTTTCACTGATACTTGGTGGATTACATTAGTTTACCAAATGCTCTTATAGAATGGGACTGATTCACCATCCACAGCTGTACCTGGAATTGTGGTCTGACTTCTTCACTGTGTGTGCTCAAGCCTGAAATCAGCTGCTAAGGTGATGCCAACAGCAGTTTTGGTACCACTTCAATGCAAACCCAAGGGGTTTGAGAAGGGGGAAGGGGGTGGAGGGTGTGTGTATGTGTACTGGCTTGTGAATGGGACAGTCTTGAGAACTAGGTATGTATCTTTTTCTTTTTGGTGACCTAGCTCCAATGCTGACATTACAAAATGTGTTACTGTGATTTTTCTCTGGCACATTTATAAAGTAGTAAGGAGAGTAAACATCTTGCTGTTATAGTTTATGTGGAGAAAATGTAGACCTACAGATTCTGATATTGATGCTGAAGATGAGTTCAAAGATAGTTTGCATTTGCTTATAATAAGCACTTAATAGAGCCTCAGGGTAAAGTCCTGAAGTAGAATTATTTCTAACCACTTTTAGAAAAGTACAGGCAGAGGTGACTCTTTCCATATTATACATAATAAAATGATGGAGGATTTATTTGGATGTTGATCTAACAGCAAAAATTCAGGAAAGTAGCTTATATAAAGCTTAAATTCACAACTTGTTTATTTAAAAGTTTTCTGATTTCATTACCCTGAAATACATCATTACAGGCCTGTCAGTCTGACCTTGGTGTGGGGGAAGGCCATGGAAGCAGATCATCTTGACTGCCATCCCACACCCTGTACAGGGCAACCAGGGAATCAGGCCCAGCCAGCACAGGTTTATGTAAGGCACATCCTGCCTGACCAGCCTGAATTCCATTTATGACCAGGTGACCAATCTAGTGGACAAGAGAAAGGCTGTAGCTGTTGTCAATCTGGACTTTAGTAAAGCCTCTGGCACAGCATTCTCCTGGAGAAACCGGCTGCTCATGGCTTCAATGGATACACAGTTCACTGGGACAACTGGCTGGCTGGATGGAGAATGGTGGTGAATGGAGATACATCCAGCTGGCAGATGGTCACAAGTGGTGACCAGCTCAGCACTGAGGACAGCCCTGTTTAATATCTTTATTGACAGTATGGATGAGGGGTTGAAGAGCACCCTCAATCTGTTCACAGCTGACACCAAGATGGGTGGTAATTGAACTGCTGAGGGTTAGGAAGGCTCTGCAGAGGGATCTGGACAGGCTGAATTGATGGGCTGAGGCCAGTGATAGGAGGTTCAACAACATGAAGTATTGAGTTTTGTACTTGGGTTGCAACAACCCCAGGCCGTGCCACAAGTTGGAGGCAGGAAAGCTGGTCAGTGGGAAAGGGCTTGGGGGTGTTGGTTGGCAGTGGCTGAACGCTTGTCAGTGTGTGCCTGGGTGGCCAAGAAGGCCAAAGTCATCCAGGCCTGTATCAGCAATAATGTGGCCAGCAGGATCAGGGCAGTGATTGTCTCTCTGTACTTGGCACTGGTAAAGCTGCACCTTGCATGCTGTGTTCAGGCTCCTCATTACAAGAAGGACATTGAGGTGCTGGAGCATGTCCAGGGAAAGGCAATGCAACTGGTAAAGAGTTTGTAGCACAAATGTGAAGATGAAGAGCTGAGAGAGAGCTGGGGGTATTTATCTTGGAGAAAAGGAAGCTCAGAGGAAACTTTATCACTCCATACAACCACCTGAAAGGAGGTTGTAGCCTGGTGAGGATCATTCTCTTCTCCAGGCAACAAGTGATAGGACAAGAGGAAATGACCTCAAGGTGTGCCATAGGAGGCTTAGATTATATAACAGGAGACACTGCTCCATGGAAAGGGTTTTGAAGTATTGAAACAGGCTGCCCAGGGAAATGATGGGGTCACTAATCCTGTACATATTTAAAAGACGTGTTGATGTTGCACTTAGGCACAGCGTTTAGCGGAGGACATGACGGTGCTGGGCTAGTGGTTGGCCTTGGTGATCTTAGAGGCTTCTTCTAATCTAAAAATGCCATCATTCTCTGATTCTGACTAGCCAAAGGTCTAGTTGTGCTCTACTGGCTGCAGCTGCCTGCACGTGAAGAAACTGTTGCTGTTCTGTTACCTCTGGTTGCCTATCACTAGCCCTGAATGTGAATACAGTTGAATCATCTCAAATGAAATATCTATTAACTTACTCAAAATAAGGAGTTGAATAAAATGAATTGTTGAGCTGAAACATATGTTCTTATGCTGAGTATTGATTTTTAACTGCAAGAAATTGTTAATTAGTCTGTTTTTCCAGCAATAAGCACTAGCAACCGATAGCTGTTCAATGTTTAGTAACTATTGTCCATTGTAGTACTACATTTCCCTGAAGATTTAAATAATGAGCACAGTTCAGTGTTTCCAGATCATTAATCACTAGGTTGTGTAGAAGTTCAAAGAAAGACCCCATCAGCTGGCTGGTTTGGATGATGGTATTTGGATGATGGTATTAACACCTCTTGAGAAGAGAACCTCTCTCAAGGTTCTCCAGGACTGTAAAGAAGCACTCAGGGATTTCAAGAAGTTTTATGGAGTGCCATTCATCTCACTTTCTGCTTTCTAAGCCTAAGAAATACTTTATTGGTCAAGTTCACAGGCAATACTCTCCTAAAATTAAAAAAAATGCCAAATATTGATTTCATAAATATACAGCTGATTTATTTTTTCATAATTTCCACCTGTGCTCTCAAAGAAGCATCTTGAAAATTTGCTATATGGAAATTTTTAGCATTATATTCTGAGTCCTACATGGAGAACTCAGTACCTCTGGAAATCAGACTGTGTTCAGAAAGGCAAGTGTGTTAAAAAGAACAAGACTAAGAATAAATTAGACTGAAGAACTCGACTTAATTCTTTGCCCCTTTACAGTCACTGAGCAAACAAAGTGTTATGTAAACCAGGAAATGCTCTTTTCACTCAGTCATGTTTTGAAATAATTATTGACTTTTGTCCTTGCTGATGTTTAGGTCGAGACTCTATTTTTTCTGTACTATGTGGCACTGTATTTTCATGCTGTATAAGTTGTTTTCCTAAAAAATCACTGCCAGCCTCTTCAGTACTGTGAAGATAGAAGCCCAATCTATTGGTGGCAACAGCTTTGAATAAATAGTTCATTCATTTGGATGGAATATCAAAATGTACAGTAACCTACACATCCACCTGCATTACTGGAAAACATTTCACATACCCATTGGGTGCATCACACAGCACTGAAATGATCAGAGTGACAATCACTGCCTATATCACCTGTACTACCGTCATGTGAAGGTGCTCAGATAATTGAATAGTTTGATTTTGGGGTTCAGATAACATATAACAGTAAATACTGACACTATAGAAGGTACTCATGCTATGGAAGGTGTGTACTACAAGGTAATATTATGCTCCATTGAGGTAGCATTGCTGTTAATTTAAATAATTTAATTAAATTTAAGAAAACTCTATGTTGTCTCAATGTTTTATCACAAATTTCATGGGTGCCAGAAGTACCAAAGGTTTATATGGCTCTTGCATAACTAGCCAGGGAGCAGCATTTGGGATTTTTGCAGGAGTGAAGTCCTGGCTGGCTGCCCAGCCTTCCCTCTCTTTTCCTGGGGGTTGGAACTGTCAGGGGATTCCCCAATAACAATCAATGACCTGCTGGCTCTTCTGGCAGCATGCCATCAAGTTGTGAAACTGCTGAGAATTACATGTCCTGATTCACCCTCACATATGCCAGGGAGCTTCCAGCCAGGAGAATATTCTAACCTGTTAAACAAAGATAATGCATATATTCTACCTCTAGTCAACCATTTTTTCCCCCTTATTAACACAGGGCAAAATACGGTTTTTGTCTGTTGGACTTTAGTGCAAGCACATCCTGAGGTCTCTTTTCATGTTAGGTTTTACTGATTCAATAGGGGTTTTGAGTAGTATCTTTCACACCATTATTTTTTTCCCTTTAATTTTCATGTGAATACTGAGAAAATCTAAATGCATACTCCAGGTTTTTGTGTTTGTGTTAATGCTAAACAGTTCTTAACAGATTTTAATCAAAAGTGATGATAATGATAACATCTATTTTACCTAAACCTTCATTTCTCATTTTACCTATTACTTTCAACTGTCTTCTGGCAACAAATGCCAGCTTACTCTACTTTGCATGCAGCACATTTTTGCACTTAATTTTAAGACTACATTTTGCAGTGAAATATTGGGTTAAATAATGACTATTTTGTACTTATCTAGCTTTTTGTCTGAATAAATTTAATTTACCGTGGGTTACAACAACTCCATGCAATGCTACAGGCTGGGGGCAGATTGGCTGGAAGGCTGCCCAGCAGAAAATGACCTGGGGGTGCTGGTCAACAGCCGGCTGAACATGAGCCAGCCTTGTGCCCAGGTGGCCAAGAAGGCCAATGGCATCCTGGCCTGTAGCAGAAATAGCATGGCCAGCAGGACCAGGGCAGTGAGTCAGTGATTGTCCCTTTGTGCTTGTCACTAGCGAGGCCACACCTGGAATCCTGTATCCAGTTCCAGGCCTCTCACTGCAAGAAGGACATTGAGATGCTGGACCAAGTCCAGAGAAGGGCAGTGAAGCTATTGAAGGGTCTGGAGCACATTATATGAGGAGTAGCTGAGGGAGGTGGAGTTGTTTAGTCTGGAGAAAAGGAAGCTCAATGGGAGGCCTTTTCACTCTCTACAACCACCTGAAAGGAGCTTGTAGCAAAGTGGGGGTCTGTCTCTTCTCCAGGCAACCAGGAAGACCAGCATTGTCCTGGGGTGCATCAGGCACGGCCACCTCAAGGGAGGTGATTATCCCACTGTACTCTACACTGTGTGCAGTTCTGGGCAGCATAAGATAAAAAAGATTTAAAGCTATTAAAAAGCACCCAAAAAAGAGCTATGAAGGTGGTGAAGAGCCTTGAGGGGAAGCCATACAAGGAGCAACTGAGGTCACTCGGTCTGCTCAGCCTGGAGAAAAGGAGACTGAAGGGAGACCCCATTGCAGTTACAACTTCCTGGTGAGGGAAAAGGAGGGGCTTGTCTGTGGTGACCAGTGACAGGACCCGAGGGAATGGCCTGAAGCTGTGTCTGGGGAGGTTTAAATTGGATCTCAGGAAAAGGTTTTTTAACCAGAGGATAACTGCACACTGGAACAGCTCCCCAGGAAAGTGGTCACAACACCAAGCCTGACAGAGTTAAAGAAACATTTGGACAATGCTTTCAGCCACATGAGGGGTTCTTGGGGTGTCCTGTGCAGGCCAGGATTTGGACTTTAGTGATCATTTTGAGTGCCTTCCACCGCAGGATATTCTATGTTTCTGTAAACTAGCAACAGGACAAGAGGAAATGGCCTCAGACTGTGCCAGGGGAGGTTCCAGATGGAATCAGGAAGAATTTTTTTACTATAAGGGTGCTTAAGCATTTGAATGGATTGCTCAGGAAGGTGGTGAAGTCACCATACTTGAAACTGTTCAAGAAACAACTGGGCATGACACTTAATGCCATGGTTTAGTCGGCATAGTGGTGTTCAGTCAAAGGTTGGACTTGATCCTGGCAATCTTTTCCAACCTTAATTATTCTATGCTTTTATGATTCTATGGTTTTACTGGGAACGGGATTAAGTTTCCTATAAGATCTATTGTGAAACCCCCATATGGCATACGTTCTGTGGAAGCATTCTAAGAGAATACTGAGCTATAAGAATTCATGGAGATTTAATGACATTTTTTGCTGTGAAAGTTAATATAGTGACTTGGACTTCATAGATTCTTATCCTTCGGGGCCTTCTTAGGTACTTTTTTAGGTTCTAAAAGATTTTCCTTGATGATATATTTTAGTTTCCAGAAAAAAAAAAAAAGGGAAAAAATTGAGTCCTTTTAGGTGTAGTGGTTATAGGTCATAGATAAAGAAGGACATCATGTATCAGTGGATCAATTACTCTTATATAGTCAGTCACACATATCTCATGTTATTTTCAACTTCTAAGAGCAAATGATTCTGCAAACAATTGCATAAACCCTGCAAAATAATTTCTTGTAAAACACCTTAGAATGCAAATTCTCTAGAGATTTCTAACATATATTTTATTAGGCTTCTTTTCTGGTACAATTTTGGAGTTTAATGCAAATGGATTTTAATGAATTTTTATGACTTTTTAAATTAAGCCAACTCAAAAAAACTCTTCAAAATCACATCTAAAGTAGTTACTGACTTATTAAAAATCAATGTACCACATTTTATCGCATACATTTAAAAACTCATCTAACAGTATACAACAGGTTATCTTACACTTTTGGTGTATAAAAGATGGTTCACTGTGAAATTAGTTTGAGCCTCTCTAAAGAAGAAGCTACCTACAGGCAGGATGAACAAGACATGTATGTGTAATCATATTTCCTTCTTCTGAACCAGCAGAATGATTAATTTCCCCTTTAAAAAAGGACAAGAGATTAAGACAGTATTTGTTCAAAATCATTCAAAAGCTCTCAAGGCACTTAAGTGATTTCACCAGTCTTTCAGGGTTGGGTTTGGTTTGTTAGCTTGTTTTTCAAATAAGCCTGTCTTTAATAAATGTGTATTTTGCCTTTTGATAAGCAAAATGAAATTCTTACTTTTAAAGAAATCAAGATAGCTCTAATCAAACTGACCACTTTTATTATTTTTAGTTACTCACAAATGAAAAATCTAGGAAAAACACAAATTAAAATGCAAAATCCCCACAAGCTGTGTTTCTAAGTGACGATTAAAAATGTGGATGTGGATTCTTCAAGGAGCTTACTTCAAACCCTTCCAGTCTCATTATGCTAGATTTTGGCCAGCCACCTAGTGAAACTGTAGGATTGTGAAGTCCAAAGCTCTTCTAACTTCCTGATTCATGTTTCAGATGTCATACTGTCTTGAGAACAGGAGGAAGAGCATATAGCATAGTACTCTGCACCATATGTTTTCCCACTGGCTTACACCTTGTTCCACCTAGAGGTGTTTACCTCTAAGTACATAGGTCTGTGATTGCATTCTCCTCCATATGGTAGAGTTGCAAATTGTACAGTAACAGGCCTTTACAAATTGCAAGCCATTTTTTCTCCATAGAGGCATAGTTGGACAGGGAATTGACTCCTTTGAGTCAAACCTCCTTTCTGGTACAGTTTCTCACATCCAAACTTGCCTTAAGTTATCTCACATTGGAAGATTCACAGAAGAAATGTTCTTAAAGACACCTATTAATGCAGGAAAGCAAGGGGCATCTACCATTTTTATTATAATTCTGGCAAACACTCTCACACAAATGAAATTCACATTTGAATTGAGATTTCATGTACCTGCTTTGAGAGCAAAGAAAACTGCTAAGATCAACTTGAAGCATACTGAAAAGAAAAACTTTTATGAAAATCCTGAACTACTTTAATGTACTATGACACATTTAACATTGGAATAATTGTGTATGTGAACAAACTGAATGCAGCAATACTGCTGTTTTGCTTTCACTAACAGAGATGGCATTAAATATCTCAGCAGCTTTACACATTTCATCTCTGTTACTAATACTAATGATACCTAGATGGCAACCCAGAAACATAATTACTTTGCTATCACCACTCCCATTATACTACATATGAAAGAAAAATGAGACCCTAGCTTTTCTACATTCCAAGCATCACAATACCATGAACATGAAGCATAACTGTGGAACTGAGAAAACATATTGAACAGAATACAAATCAAGAGCTCAATGGCATAAGCACAGCTCCTTCATGTGCCAATGAGGTTGTCCTCTGTGATGACTTGCACATGAGCTGAACAAAATGCACTTTTATTTCCAAATGCACTTTGCCCAGCGACACAGATGTGAATGAAGCTGACTGTGATAATTTTCAGGTATGTGGTATTTAGTGATATTGCCCATCTAGCTCAGAAAAAAATTTAACATTTTTAAAACATCTACCCTAGTACTTATATTAACTGCATGTCATATTACTCTGAAAATATGCTATTACCTATTGCAAAAGCACTGGCACACCTAGTAACAAACATCCCAAGTCACACAGCAAGGCTGCCTAGGCGTTATAATGCCAGGACACGCACTTTGTTGTTTACAATCAAACGTGTAATTTCTCTTGACCTCACTGGGCATTCTGTATGCATGACACTTGATGTATCTTTTCCTGCCAAAAGATCATAGTTGCTGTTCACTAATAATAACTTTGCACTTTGTGTTTGTGTCTGTGAGCATGACACACAATCTGCCTCAAGAATTCAATTGAGAGTTTTCTTTTCTGCACAGGAGATAATATATGTCCAATTCAACATAATACAGCATATAGCATAGCATGCTGTTCATAGCAGAATTTACTATCAGCCATGTTAAAGAAACCATTTTATTCCTCCCTACTACTTATACTTTTTTAAGGAGAGAATGAGTGATATTTCTGGTCCAGCTAACACAGTGGCAAGGACTGTCGAGCTACATTTCTTCAATTCTCACAAGCCCAGGTGTTAAACATGGCACATGACACCAGTACGCACCATGCAGTGAGGCAGGGGCACTGCAGGCTGACAGAGAATCAATAATGAAGTGGAAAAGACAGTGACACTCTGTGGCATTGTCTCTCTTCCTGACAGATCTGTTCAGCCCCAAAAGTATTAATTCAATTGCTTCAGTAGCATCAGACTCTGATTCCATTCAGAAATCAGCACTCATGAGGAGACTGAGAGCGGCATCGATCATGCATGAATATATTTCATGGTCTTTTCTTTTTAAATACTTAGTTATATAAATTGCTGTTACTACTGATGAAGCTATAGTGTGTTCCAATCTTTTCTTCTGGATGATAACCTTTTCTGTAGCAGAAATCGAATTTTAAGTTGGAGCTACCCTTGGCTTGACTCCATACTTGAGTATTTTAGGGAGAATCTAGTGACAAATTCCGTTAAAAGTTAATTAATTCAGTTTAAACAACAGAGCTATGTTACTAGTAGTTATATAGCAACAAAGTAAGTTGCATTTGTTCATTTTTTTCTCTACTCTCTCTAGTCACTGTAATGACTACTGGGAATGTACAATGCTTTCTACTTTTTGTTCACAACAAATACAGTCACACTCAATTAATTTACTTCTATGTCCCTGTTTCTCCCAAAATGATGGCATCTATGTATTGAGAAGTCTTAATCATCAAATCCAAAATAGGGGAGGTCTGAGTAAAATGTTTGTAAAACACATCTGAAACATACAGACTGGAAAAGCTTAGGCAGTTTCTAAACAATATTTATCTATTTTTCTAAAACAATATTTATCTGCTGTACAGATAAACAGGCAAATTGATTGTATTCTTTTTTAGCTTGCACAATTTTCACAAATTAATGTTACTTACCTAAATTTTAGATCAAAGTACCTAAATTACATTTGATTTTCATTCATTAAATTTTTCTAGGTTTTAATGGACATTGCATGCTTTCAGAATTTTTTCAAATAAAGCTTTTCACACAGGTTACATAATCTTTATTTGGGTGTCTGGCATTTAAGCATCATTCTAAGTATCTAATGGATACTTAGGCCTCTTTTTGTGGGGATTTGGACAGAGAAATCAGAATGGTGAATTTAGACTACTTTCATATCATCAGATCTGGTAGTACTTGTGTAATCACAGTGTGGGCTTCCACTCTACCATTTGGCCTCATGGTTCAGTTTCTATAGGAGGCCATACCAGAGTCAGATAGTGTCATTCCCACACTAGAAAGTAAAAAAAATACCAGTACTGGAATTTCATCTTAGGATGTGTGCTCACGCAGACACTTCGAGAAATGATCTGGAATGCAAATGCAATTTGTGGTAGTGAACCACATAGGACATTCATATTCTTTACCTGAGGTTTTGTTTTACATTTATCTAAATTTACATTTATCTAAAGTTGATGAAAAGGTGTACAAAATTAGCATACAGCTATCAGTACAAAATAAATCTGAAAAATGTTCTTGAATCAAGATCTGCTGAAAAATCCAGCGAGAGAGTGTGAGTTTTAGTCATAGAAACTTTAAACAAAGCTAAGACACTAGGATTCTGAGGGCAAGTTAAGATCCTGTCTAATTGCTATTTTAATTTTAGTTGAGTATACTTATTTTCTGTACTGAAAGTATATTCTGATATGGAAAGTAAATGTCCACTGAGTGACCTGCTTGGAAATAGTGTTTCTATTAAAGGGGTTAGTAGATTTTTCTCTGAGTTAAACCACTCTAATTAAGCCTTATTCTGTAAGAATTCAGAGCTTTTAAAACCTGTAATTCTTCCTCATGCTAAACCAGGAACCCTGCAAGATGTGCCAAAGTAAGATACCATTTTGAAACAGGATTATGAGAAGTGGATGTTTTCATGATTGTGTGAACATGACTCTATTTAATAGAGGAAAACCAGATAATTTTTCACATCAGTAACTCCTTTTTAAAAAATTATTTTGCCTTTATTTACTTTAGAAAGAGCCTCAAGAAAGCCTGCAGCATGATCCACTGGTAGGAAGAATTAAGATCACACTGGAGACAGGAAAAGAGAGAGAAAGGAAGCAGAGAGGAAATGTGAGCTGCTATCATATTCCTCTTGAATAGGTAGTTCTTTTTGCAATCTGTATTCATATCTGTAATGTGTAAACTACTGACAATGTGAAGCCACCTTAGGAGCATTCACATGCAATCTTGGTTTTTGTATTAGAGAAATAAATACTGCTTACAGCATCTGAAGGCTGGTTGTGCTGTGTAGAGCCTCATGTTACTCTGACAAGGGTTCCATGTCAAACTGGGGAAATTACATTGTCCCAAATTTTCTCCAACAAGACATCACAGTAGATTATCTGGCTGCCACCACTCATCAAGCTGCAGCTGTTACCCTGCTCTGTTTGCCTGAACCAGCTCCCTGCATCTCTGCTGAAGTCAGATGGGATGCAGATCGTGCCTGAAAACAGGTTGGATTAGCAATAATAAGGAGGCAGACTGTGTAGCCAGTAAAGAGTCACACATGACTGGTGGTGCAAATCCAGGTGCACCCAGACTTTTGTTTGGTGCTCTGGTGCAAGGGCTTGTAGGGTTTATCCATCACAGCATTAAAAATAAAAGAGTGCACTGATGGTTTTGACCTTAACATTATCCATTTGATTTAACGTTGACCTTGTAATTTTGCACCAAAAGAATGAGGTGCTGCTAAAACATGTCAAGAATTGAGAATGTAGGGAGATCTAACACGAGTTTTGTGGCAATGTGTAGAAGCAGTGTATTGCTGAAGACTCTCTCTCTCTCTACTTCAAAAGGTTTCATATTTCTGCAGCTGTATACAAATGATCCATTTTGTTAATCTGAATTCCTAGGGTCATTAAAATTTTTTTCTCTCCTCTCCGAAGTAGTTTATTGCTTTGAGAGAAAAAAATCAGTTTAAAGCCAGGTAAGGGAGGAAAGCTGACAAAAACATAAATTAGAGGAAGAACTTAATTTAAAAAGTGTCAAAAAGGATAGATAGTCTTAGTTCAATAATAAAGCCTGGTTCAAGAGCCTTCTATCTTAAAATAAAGCATTTGAGCACTCTATTACCTGTATACAACCAATCTTTGATTTCCAATCTAAGCCTATTTTTGCTTCTTATGTGATTAGCATACAAATGTAAAAAAAAAAATGTGGCTACTCTGATGACACCTAGGATGGGTTTTTGACTTTCATGTCAGTGTTAGTGAGAGTTTCTCTATGATTTTGAAGGTAAGTCTTTAATTGAAATCTCTTGTTTTTCTTGAATAAATGTCATTGCTATTGAATCAAGCTATGTCTACACTTCCTGGAATATTTCATGCTGTGCCTTGTGATGCTTTATGGAGATGCCAAAAAATTTTTAGGGGTTTGGCCTTTTCTGGGCTACTATACTGTGTTTCTGAATGTGAATACCTATTGAAGTCACATGTATGCAACAAAAGGAACTGTACTTGGAGGATAGAAACACTATCCAGAGATAAGAAACTCTAGTTTTCCCTAGGATTTAATGCTTGCTGGAGTTCTCCCTGATAGGATATCCCTCAGGGTAGTCTCTGTGAGCTACGGTAATTATGATACTCTTATTTCAAAATATTATATTCAAGTATAATCAAAGCAATATGCCACAAACTTGAGGAGAGAGCTGCAATTTGCATTATTTTCTTATAAATATTTTGCGACTTCTGATATTATAGACTAAGCTTAAATTTGCCTCCCAAGCTAAAGATCAGCAGCAGCCTGTACAGTCAGTTATCATAACTTTTATGCCAAGACAAGTCTTGGGTAGCTGTTGGAGCCAGTTGGTTTTCTTTGAATATGTATTGATTTCCAATGGTGTTATGCAGTGTAGTCATGATAATCAAAATAAGAAATGTAATCCTGTTCATAATCCCACAACTTCGTGTAGAGGGACCACTAACAAATAAACAAAACCTGTCAGTGCAAATAGTCAGAACTGTGAATTCCTTCCTACTGATCCATGCCATCAGCTTGCATTTTCAGTGGCATCAATTTTAAGGGGAGATGTGCATAATTACACCTCTGTGGTTTCCTTTGGCCTCTTGCTGAGACTGGGAACAAAGATGCCTGTTATGATGGTGAGATCTGTGAAGTCTGTCATACTTTGTTTGCACTGGCCTAAGACAATAAATATATTTCACACAGTTCATGCATTGAGATTATTTCTTTCTCAGTGCTGAGAGCAGTCGGGTCTGAGGAGTTTGCAAATAACTCTAATCTTCAAATCTCTCTCAAAAAAAACCCCCAAAACCAAACCTAAAATTAAAGTTGCTATTTGGTTATTTAATTATCTTTATAGCAACAGCTGCATCATTTGCAAACACTCAAATCTGATTAAAATTAAAGATACTGAATTTACTAGCCAAATATTTCAGTCTAATGATCACTGACATGGCAGTTAGCCAAAATATTTAACAATTTAATTTCTGGTAGTGCATAATGTTTGAGTTCCTTAACATTCACTGTGCCATTAATATTTCATTTGCGATGAATTTCAGAAGTTCTTTGTAGCTAAGTTGGTTACACCAACTTGAAACTGGTTATGCTGAATTTTTTCTCATAAAGGAAATTGTCTTCTGGGGGATGATAATTGGCTGTTTGGGTTGGTCTCTGAGTATATTAAAGGTCTTCTAGGTTCTTTCTAAGTGCCATTTGTGTCTGTAATTTTTGGTCTTCTAAGACAAGCTGAGTGTCCAAATGGACCTACACTCATAAGATGCTCAGCTGCAATGAGGTGACAGGTCTCTTGAGGGAATGCTGAAACCCACTGTTCCAAAATATAACTTTTTGTAGGGACGGTACTTGCTGTCTTTGTCTCTAGACCTTCTCATTAGGAAATATACCTGAGAATGTGATTGTCTTCTGCAAATGCCTAGGTCAAAATAACTTGCAAATGTTGCACCTAAATTTTATTTATGTGGCTGTGTTATTTCTACTGCCTGCCTTTGATTTTCTTCATCATTTTCTTTGGCACAGTTTTGTTCTTTCTCTTGCTGTGACTCTCTCTTATTTACTCAGACCAGGAAATTTGAGATTTAGCTCTGTTATACATAGATTCACTGACATTATAGATGTTCTCAGAAAGAGACAAAGAGGCGTTACGAATATAGAAGTCCAAACAATGAATAATGACCTACCTGATTTCTCTCTTCAATCCTCTTTTCTCATTATGTCATACAATATTTAATTTCTCACATAGTTGCATTGATATTGTCACTTTTAACACCATAACTTTCTTTCATTTTTAGTGTACTGCACCGTGATAATTGTTCAGAGGAGCTGATGCTGACAGATGCACAAACATAAGAAAATGTTCTGTATTTGCAATGGCAGTATAGCAAATGTGTATGTGGTTTCCAGTATGTGGCTGAGATGTGCTTCTACCTTGGAAGCACTTCATTGCATGCACTGAAAGTAAGATCTTGCCGGAATATCAGATTCTGTCTGGCTGCAGGATGCTTACCTGGACTTTCCTCCATGTATGTCCAATTCTCTTTTAATTGTTCTTATGTTTTAAAACTCTGTGTAACCTGTTTATGTGAGGAGGAAGAAAGAGAAATGGAAAGAAGAAAAGTAAAGGGCACATATAAAACCAGAAGGAGAATGAAATTTTTCAGTTTGGACATTTTTTCTGCTTTATTTCTTCATTGCTTTATTTTTTTTTCATTTCCCAAGATTTTGCTTATGGTGACCAATGTTACCACTTACCTGGCAAATTGTTTGAAATGGATGGAAAGTAGTTGATTTACAGTATACTTGGGTCATGACAATACTTTCGCTCTGCTCTAATCTTAGCCAGTTTACAGTGAGATTTATGCTCAATCTTTACAATTGCACTAGTTGTTGTTTGGGGCTGGGAAGAAATGTTTCCCTCACTGATGAACTCATAGATGAGCCTCCACTTGTCTGTAAGGCTTAGCTGTGTGGAAGTTATGTTCAGAATATTGGGTGACAATGACTAGCAGAGAAGCTTGATCCTCTTTCTATTGTTCTATTTAAAAAAACAAAACAAAAACCACCAAAGTAATGAAAAAACACACAAAAAAACATAGCAAACCTTCCCTGTAGCACCAGCTCACTGGGCATTACATGGTATAGCAGCTACCTAGCTGTGTACTTCATGCCTTCATGTACCCAGTCATACCAATCTGCACCTAACTCAGAAATTCCTCTCTCTTCACTATCTTATAAGTTAAGTCCGTAAGCCCAATGTACTCTGAGAAGGCTGGTTAAAGAAACAGAGTCTTGGAGGGTACAGATGACGTCTGGGTGGCTTTCAAACCACTAAATTTATGGCCTCAGTAAGCCACATTCCTGGCATCTAAAGGTGCTGCATGGTCAGCATGGTGCTGCTGTTGCTCTTGTCTTGTAGGATCCTGTGTTTGTGAAAACACTACCAATTTTTACTGCACAGTTGCTTCAAATTTATACTAATTCAAAATTAAAAATAAACATGTCCAGGTTCTTGGTAATGAAATATTTTAAGAAGAAAAAAGTCCTACTTTAAGTCTGAATAGTTAAATTTTGTTCTGAATGCACAGTTAATTATAGCAATTTCTACATTTGTAGTAAATACGGAAGTTTGTAAATGTAATAACCTGCTTCATGCATACAATACTACCATGAATGGAAGGTAGAACAGAAAAGAGGGTTAATAAGGCAGACATTGTAGTAAGTATATTTTTATGTGTAAATCAAAACATCTAAAATGTAAAATATTACCATGCATCAGAATTGGCAGTAGAAACAACAGAGCTTTAATCTAAAGTACACTAATGCAGCTCAAGTATAATCAGGGTTGAATAAATATTCATCACCTGTATTATACTGAACTCTGAAGAGGAAGATTCAGAAAAAAGTACAGGTCCATATTAAAATTCAGTTTTTGGCTTTGCAAGCTTGTTAAAGTCATTAATTTACATGCAGCTTTATAGCTAAGGGCTGACCAGTGTTGCTGCTCAGAGAATGTGCAGTTCTCTCAAAGTCAAAATGTGTCACTGAAGTGGCCAGTTTTGCATGAATTCTGCTTGAAAAGGGAAGGTGTGGGGGGATATCCAATTCCGTCAGAACAAAAAAGGTTAAAACATTAACTTCAAGCTGATTTTTCTTGTTGACATTTGGTATTGTGCCCTAATACAAAATAACACAGTTGCTACTGAATTCTGAATAATGAAAATAATAATTTGAAGGTTTTTTGTTGTATTAGCCTTTGCTTTGGTTTGGAAAAGAGCTATGCTTAGAGTCTTAAGTTTGTTCACATATTTTGCAGTCCTTTTCAGATTAAAATAAACAGACATCTGACCCTCCAAGGATGAAACTATACTCTTTCTCGAGTTCTGAGAAACAATTTCTTTTATTTTTAATATTTTACAACAACTTTGCCCTTTTCTTAATTCTGGTTTCCTGCTGTGGTTCCAGAATCCTGTTTCGGCTAAAAGCAGATATCTCACACCTTTTGAGTTTGCTTTCTCCTCAGGAGCAGAGAGCACAGGCAATAAATTGAAGTGGATGGAGAGAATCAGGCAAAGACCCTTTATAAAATTATCCAGTACTGTTCCCTGGAAAGTCTTTCTTGTTCACAGTCTGGCTAATGATGATTAGAAAAAAAGCTCAGAGAGAAGATCTGAATGCTTCTCATCCAGGGTGATGTTACTCACAGGTTTCCAAGCCCCTACCAACACTGTACTGAGAGCACACTGCATCTTCCAAGGACTGGTGTTTTCTCATAGATAAAGACATTGGGAACTTGACATTTTCCATACACTGAGATTCCTGATGAAAGGGATTTATTCATCACCCTGCGCTGGTTAAGTGAACATGAAGATTGGATTAATCACCAGTTGCAGATGGCTTCCACACTTTTACATTTGTCCTTCCAACCACTTTTGTTTCATGCCTTTCAGGCAGATTATTTTTTAAGGTGTCAAGTAACATCAACAACTGCTGAAGTTATTCACACTTAATCATTGATTTCACTCACTGGTGAAAGATGCCCTCACAGGAACCCTTGAGGCAGCTGAAGTGAGATACCTTGTAAGAATATTGTTTCTTTCAAGTATTCCATTCTTCTGAGCCTCAGTTAATTATACCCGTGTTACTACAGTTGCCCTAACTCAAAGGTAGTTAAGGGTACTTCGTTATTCACTTGACTGTGAATAAAGCTCATAGCTTCACCTTAAGTAATTAGCTCAGAAACAAGTAATTTCCAGCTAGGGAAGTGAAAATCCTGTGAAAATAATTGATGATAGAACTAGGAGAAGAAAACAGGTCATCTAATTCTTGGTCCTGCACCTAAAATAAGAGATTATTCTTCCTTCTGTGCTTTGTAATGTCATTCCATTCATCAAGTTAAATATACAGTGGATTAATGATACCAGTGTGTTCTAGCCAAATTATTTCCCTTTTGAGATTCTGTCATTGTAAATGACAATATTATTTCAGTAAGCTTTCATATTCTTTGTAACAATAACAAAAATTTTGGACAATATTACAGATATTCATCAGATCCTTTTAATGTAGGTCTGATTTGCAAATTGTTTGTTTCCTTTCTTCTGTACTAGATGAATATGTTACTGGTGAATAAATGTTTCCATTATTCAATTAGTTGCATAGATAGTCAAATAATGTTTAATTTTGTGACCTATTCACATTTTTCCCATCAATTGGTACTAAAATACTCACAAGTAATTATTTTCATTATTCAACCAGCTTTTTAAATGATCAAATAATATTATTCAGTTAAATTCAATTATTATCAGCAAATGAAGAACTGAGTATTAGAGTATTGTTTCCCATTATTTGCTCCAATGCACTTGCCTATGCCATGAACCTGCTTTGAGATGTTTCCTGTAAAAATAAAATCTTTTGTACACTCATATGTTCCACCATTATAACCTCAGACTGAGGAATAAACTTGATGGCCTGAAGGAGAAGTGCTGCAGATCTCACTTCTCCACTGTTGGTATGGAGGTTGGCCACTTCCTTTCAAACTATGCTTCTGTCAGTAGTTTAGCATGTGCTTTATCTTTCTCCCATATGAGGAACTATAGACTACTACTTCAATAAATACAATATTTGTATTTTAGTGATGTTAATGCTGCTAATTGGAATTCATTGCTCAGCCTGAAGGCAGATTCGTTTTCAGCTTACAGGCTTCCTTCTTTCCAAGCCAGTTTTGGATTTTTACACCACTTATGTGGTATATTTTGAAATCAGTCCAAGAAGGTGTTTGAAAACCACTGGTATGAGACAATATAAGTGTAGGCTCAAGAACACTGCAGTGCACTTAACAGATGGAAAAAGTACACGGTGAATGTATCATTGCCCTATGGTGGAGAACAACACTGTTCATGGATTAATGTTCATTTTATTACAGTCATATCTTACCATCAATCTGTGTGTAGAACTCTCTGTGAAGCCATTGTGATCTGCATGCATCAATCAAGGGTAGTATATGATGCTTAGGACTGTATTTTCAAATGCTCTTGGCATCTGGAAACCCTTTGCCTTATATGCCCAAAATATTTATTTATATGTGCAAATATTGGTGGTTAGAGAATGCTTTTGTAAGTGAGATAGTGAACATGAAGTGTTTGAAAATTCAGTGATTTTGGTTTACCTATTTGAGTTAAATTGAGCCATAGGCTTGAGTGAGTGGACTAATTTTAAACCAGTTCCACAAAATTTCCATTCACAATGGCATTAATGTAATTTCCACCTGCCTGTATGCCAGTTCAATCCCCTTGCCATGTAGCTCGGGATTATATCTATTAATTTAATTATTAAATCTAGTAAATGTAGGTCTAGATAAACCCAGACAGCAATACCACTGTTCTGAGCAAAGATTGTGGGCCTTGTGAAAGCCTGTGTTTACAATTATTTCAAAAGAGTTTTGCATGATTTGAATACTTGCCAATTTGAATTGCTTAGATGTAAGCAACTTCTGTGTATCACCATTTCTGATATCTCAGACCTCAGATAACAGAAGAAAAAAAAAGTGGTCCCTAAAACAAGTCTGGAATAATCTCTACTTTTTAGCATACAGTCAAATGAAGAAAGTTTTGTCCACACTTTCTCAGTATAGCCTCTACACTTTGTGAAACCATCAATGACAAAGGATTGTATTCTTCTAAATTGATATTATTAGAAAAGTCCTCTAACTGTTGAGATTTGAGAGGAATAATTTACCGTCAATATAATTTCCTGTGTCTCCCTTTGTGGTGCTCTAATGAAGTTATTATAGTTTGGCCCTTCAGCCTATGACAGATTGAATTTTCCATGACTTGATGATGTGACAAAGTCATTGCTCAAAGGCAAATATACTTTGTAACTGATAAACTAATGCAAATTAATTTATACTTCAAGTAAAGTTTTTTAAAAAGGCATCCTATTTTTTTTTTAACTCAAATTAAAAGCCAAGCACTATCATAATTTAGTGGTCTCAAGAAAGCAATAAGTACAATCTGTGATGTGAAAAGAAGTATTACTACAGGATTAGTGAAGTTTTAGAACTTTAATCTTTTATTTTCCATGCTGTTCAACTATGATGATGGCCAATGTCCTTTTAAGAAACTTTAGCTGCATCATAGGCTGATTTAGGACAGAAAGAAGAACTGGATGTAGAAGTAATTTTCACTTGTCATGGTCATGCAAAGAATATGTGAATTATTACTCTCAACAACAAAAGCTTTACCCAGATTGTCAATTCACTTGTTTCATTGCCTTTAGGCCAGAACTCTGGACAAGGGTTTGGTGCTGTCACATATCCTTTTCCATCTCATTTAAGTGATCTGGCCTCTGTTTTGGGAATGCATTTTTATTGTGCTGTTAAGCCCTGTGTCCCACACATGAATATTTCATATCTCTACTAAGTGCTTTCACTGAATATATTAGACCCTGGTTTTATTTATTTTTTTTTTTTCATGGCTGTTACCACAAATAAGGTAGTAAGCATGACCTAAATATACACAGATAATCCTTTATGAGATGGGAATTTTCAGATGCCAATAATAGCTACTTTGTCGGGTTTTGGCTAGGCTATTGAAAATGTTTAAACATAATCTGTCCATCATATGACGTAAGCATTTTCCTATTTATATCTGCTTTACCAGTCCACAACAAACATAATGAGCAATAAATGAAGCAGTGGCCAAAAGACACGTTTATGACTCATGCAGATGCCAAGGGACCATCCTAATATGGGCACTGCTTGGCATTTCTGCCAGCAACAAACCAGAGTGTAACTCTTACTTGACAGTAGTTTTTAAGTTTACAGTCAAAGCCCCCAGACCTTACTCATCTAAATGTAAATAAATGTTAAAGTTACAGTTGACTTATTCTTCTTAATATGAGAGACATCAAGGGCAGGAAACACTAGCAGTTCAAACCAATATTTTATATCCAAAGCACAGTACAAACAAGAACAAAATTGGTCCTGTACTGTGGTAAAATTATAAGATGCAAGTGTGCCCATTTCATGCACTTCAGAGAGATCTAAACAAAATTAACACTGGAATTTAGCTTCAACTATTTTCTAAGAAATAAGCTTGGTTGTGGTAGTGGCAAAGATTCATAACCTTATTTCAGCCATTCTTGTGACAACCAGAATATTTCCCAACGATGAATCTCCTGATAGTTTATGCAGATTTCATCCATAGAGCTGAAGAATATATGTGCACTTCCCATGAGTGATTTTGAGACAAAGATGGAAATGGAGCATGGAATGAGTTAATAAAAGGGCAAGAAGGATACCTTACATCATGTTAGATGGTCTATGTTTTGGGCCAATGAAGAAACCTCTTTCCATGATATTCTAACTAAGGTTTAAAAAGAATGTGCTAGGGGACTTTCAACTCTTCTGTTTCTCCCATTCACACACTGGAGTTACAAGCCAAAAGTTGTGGTGCTTCTGAAGACTTTCTTGGGGCTATCTGGCTGTGAAGCACATGACAGATGAACTTTCTTTTTCTATACATAAACTTTCTATCCAATTAAGTATTTCTTCTTTACTAAGCCTATTTATGTGTACTTTTGCTGTGGAAACAGGTCCCCTCTTCATATTCAGACGGTGCTGCAGAAACCACTTCTCTATAATTTATAGTCCTGGTAGCCTTTCCCTGCAAAATGCAAGCTGTACAGGCAAGGCTTAGAAGTGATACAATGATCTTACCAATGTGCAGCTCTGAAACAGCCTCTTTCTTGGCTACACAGAAGAAAGCTGTTCTAACCTTCTGAGTCTTTCTCTATTGGTGCAGAACAACTTCAGAAGTCAACTATATTTTAATACTTCTGTCTGACAGAAAAAGGGCTTTTCATAAAGTCCACTTCTGCTGTTACAAGCTGCTTGGTTGATTCCCTGTACTTCCAATGAGACCAATCTCCTTTATTCCAAGTGAAAAACCCCACCATCAAGAAGTTTACGTGAAGCTGTACAGTAGGATGCAACATTTGTTAGACAGGGAGTCAAAGAAGCAGTGTTATTACCCAAAGAAGAGGAGCCCACACATTTTACCACCATGCAGGTTTGGAATTATTGACATCTCTGCTTCAGACTGGAGTCTTGCCACCAGTTTGCACTAAAAGCTTGAAGCATGCTGAGTTCAATGGGAGCTTTTTGCATTTAAAGCCTGAGTGCTGCGTCTCAAGCTCTAGGTGCCTATTTGTTGACTTTTTGGAAATAAACATGTTAAAAACCCTTCGTAAGGATTAGAAGAGGGTCCATATCACCAAATGAAGTTTTTTTCTATATGTTTTATTTTGTATTTATTTTTCAATTATCTACATATTAACATCTGATTAGCAACCGCTTGTTTAAGAGAGCAAATCAGGTTATCTGGCTGGAGATAACAAAGCATGTTTTCCATAGAGGCTTCCAAACTAGAGGCTACACAGATGTGCCTGAGTTAAAAGGATCTCACTGTGTACTTTGAGAAGTGTAGATGGCTTCTGTATTTAGAGAAAACTCATCTGAAGCATCATAAAATAAAATGTACGGAAAATATAATATTCCATAATTAAGATTTCTAATGAATTGCCTTGTTAATCCATACAGTGTATGCATGTTGCAAAATTTTCCTGGCTTAATTAGTGCACTTGCTGATTATGTTTATTTCCTGATGTACACACTGATTAAGCATTGTCCATACACTGAGGCTTGAAGCGGGATCAGTCTACAAAATAGTACCTAGTCATTTAACTGGAGACTCAGAATGCAAATAGATCAACTTATGTAAAATTAAATTAGTTCTAATAGAACCCATTTTGACTGAGCAGCTGGTGACACATTATAAACAGAATTCTCTTGTTATGTGAAATAAAGGGCTTCTGCTAACAGATGCTTATATACTTTTAAGCCACACAAAAAATATTTTCTTATATTTAAGGTCTAAAGTTAATGAAAGAAAATAAATTCTGAGCCTGTTAGGGAACACCTCTGCCCTGAATCTCAGCATTCCTATCTGAATACTGTATAAGGTCAGGTAGCCCTGTGCAATGGTCCATGTAGGAATCTAAAGGTGACTAATCACTAAATCATAAGTCTCACAGTTAACACATCAAACCTGCTCTCTTTAACAAGCAGTGTCTCTCAGCTTATTTTTTAAATACAATATTAAGATTTGGTACTGTCCCTTAAGTCTTAATTATTTTAATAGAAATGACTATTTTTTGTTTGTTATGTTTTTGGAACATAATTTCAGACTTGTTATAACATTCAAACTAGCCATTACAAAGCAGCTGTGTGCCATTTCTAAACAACATTTCACAATGAACTGCAATTTTTTTCCTAGAAATGTTGTCAGACATTGTGAAATGTGTAAAATCTCTGTGACAGGCATTTTTCTTGGTGACAGAACATTTAGTGTTCTATATGAATGAGTCTGCTGTGTTTAAACTCCTGGATGTACTGTTTATTTATGGCAAATTTGAGCTTCAAGAAACAGAATAAAAATACTTCAAAAAAATAAGTAATTAAGCAAGTGAATAACACACTAAAGGTCTAAATTTGTATTTTATAGCTGTAATGGATTTAACTCTGATAATGGATTTATTCAAGATAAATTTTTGTGAAGAAAGCATTATACTTACAGATTTCTTCATTCTTGTTCTGTATTTGACAGTGATTACCCTAGAAAAAATTCTCTCCTTAACTGACTTTCTACATAGAGAAGCATGCAAATTAAGGCATATGGATGCTTTAAAATATTATAAAATTAGTCATATTTTAGTCACTATTTAGGAAAACAAATGCTTCTTTTTTTATTTCATTCCTGGTGAATTTGTGATTTCATTTTGTTTTTTAGTCAATGGCGGCTACTAAGCTGAACTAAAAATATTGGTTGATCCATTCACAGTCTGGTAGTTTTTCTGGTTTTATTCAGTTTTAATTTAATATCAATGTATTCCATGGAGTTAGAGGTTACAGAGTTTATACTGCAGTATTTTAATCAACTCTTGCGGAACCTAGATGAGTTAAGACAGAGGAAAGTCACAGCAATTTAAATATCTAGTTCTTACTATCATTTGAATAAATGAGCAATAAAGTTTAACTCAAAGAATTACATTTGTACTTATTTTCTTAATACAAGGTTGAATTATGAAGGAGTGGATTTTCAATTAGCAAGAAAGTTGTACAACATTTGCTACTTCTTTTTTGACAACCTGGAAGATACACTACTTTCACATTTGAATAAAATCATCTGAATCTACATTTCTTCAATTACTTATTTTGTGTATTTTGTTTGAAAAGGTAAAATTACATTTTTTTATTTAAGAGACCTAAATTTTTATCATTGTCATGCAGCTCACTGTTTCTGTGGGGAAATGGGAATTCACTGTGGTACATACACAATAAAACATTGATATTATAATTGATATAGAAAATTATGGCTTAGATACATTATAAAAAGTACTGAAACATTCTACACTTAAAACTGATTTGTAAACCAAAAAATATTATAATGTTTTCCATGTATGGTTTGATGTTTTATGACTAGTCTTTCCCATATTTATTCACATGTTTATTCATACATAGACCTGAAGAGGAAAAAAGTGTTACTGATTCTTCAAGACCTGATAATTAATTTTTTTTTTGCACTTTGAGTACCTAAACCAGAAAGGAAGTATTTTTCCTGGACAACCAAAAAGGAATGGTTCCAGTTTTCTCTGCTAGTGATTGAAAAACACCCCTTTCAAGTGTGAAATGCCACACTCTTGCTTTCTAAATAAGACTTTTGAAAAACAATACTACTGTTTTCATTAATATTTGGAAAGGATAATTTTAGCATGAAAGGCTACTCTTTAGAGTATTCTAAAGAAAGAATACACAAAAAAATACACATTATATACTTAGGCAGTAATTTTAGGAGGCATTTTGTAAATGTGAAACGTAAATTTTGTCTTTAAATACAGTTCTTTATTCCATCATTTCAATTAATAAACGTGTGTGAGAATTAAATTTTTAAGCTAATTTCCTCCATAGTCACTTAAGATTTTAATACTGCAGAAAGAATTAAAATGCATGAATCTTTTAGCAATCCTCACTAGTACATTATAGTTCTGCTCCAGAGTTTCCAAATTTTGAGGAAAAAACCCTGTCTTTTGTGCAAGTGAAGTTTTTTGCCTGCTGTCTCCAAAAAGGCAAGAGCCTCTATATCCAGGAGTTGTGCTTTTAATTGTGGTAGGCTCTTAATTTGTGTGCCTTAATGCAAAGCTCTTTAAGTTGGAAGGATGTTCTTGCCTGTCATTGTTATGAAAACATTTAAAAGTGGTAGATTCACTAATCATAGACACAACAAAAATCTAGCTCGGTGGCTTTTTGCAGAGATTAGAAGCAATGGAGCAATAGATATGAATGGATTTAAATCTACACCAAAGTTTTGGAGACCAAACCATATATCAGAATTTATATGCAATTAAATCATTCCTCCAAGGATGTCCACTTTACCACATCTCATCTCCTCTGTATTCCCTGGAAGACACTGAAAAGAACCCACAATAATATGATTTATAATTATTTGAAAAGAATCCCAATTTAAATTTGCATAATCACATTATTTTACTTGTTCTTTGTTGTTTGTCAGCAGCCTTTAATGGTGGTAAAACATCCAGATGACTGAAAAGCATTTACTGCTAGTCAAACCTTTGTGCAACAGAAACTGAGGCTAATAATATCATACCTGGGCACTGGTTATTGTGGTCACAGTTTACATTCCTGACACTCTTTCTGTGGTCTCACCCATTTTATGCCCAGAAAAAGGAAAAACAGCCAACATGCATTCCAGACTGAAATTTAAACAGCCAAAAAATCATTCTACCATTAAGCAAGAAGACAATACAGTGCAAGCAAACTAAATCCAAATATGTTTAAATTGCTTCTTTAGCCTGCATGGCCTTTTCATGTGATTCATACCAAAACAAAACCAAAAACAAAAACAAAACAAAACAAAACAAAACAAAACAAAACAAAACAACCAAAAAAACCTCCCCAAAAATCCAAAAACCCCAAAATGAAAGAACACAAAAAATCCTCCCCCAAAACCACTAACCCCAAACTAAATTGGGATCACAGCTATGAAAAAGTGCAAAGCTTCATAATTTTCCCTATTTCTAAAACGTATCAACTGCAAATCCTAGTGTGCTAGGATCAGAATTAAAACCACATGAAGTGAAATATCAAACTTTATGCTCAAAAGAACTAAGAAAGTTCCCGAGACACAACCTTAATTTAAAGAAGCAAAATTACGAGAAGTCATGCAGAGCGGTATTCTCCTCCCCTCCTTGGAAATGTGCAGCTCTTTATTATGGAATGGCAGTGGCCCCTCTACAGTTAGGGTTGCAATCAACTCCCATTATGAAGCCCTATTTTAGCCCCCTGTAACTTTGGCTTGAAAAATTGGAATACAAATTGCCATATTTTCTCCAAAAGCAAAGAAGAATAGCTGAGGATTTTTTTTTGTTTATTTAGTGGGGTGTGATGATTACCTTTTTTTTTTTCTTTTTCTTTTTTTTTTTTTAGGAAGTTTCGTTTAACTGTTACAAAGTTTAAGCGAGTAAGGAAAATATAACACGTTTGAATGTTTAGGTTTTTGGAGTTTTTTACAGTTGCTGCCATATCTGCCCTTATTAGTTGAAATTATTTTCAAATAATTTAATAAAAAAACCCATTGCCTTTTCTCTATTAGGAGGGATGGGCCTAATTTTTCTGCTGCTGCTGGCAGTAAGGATATTTTGCTGGTGACTGGTATGGACATAAGACTAGGCAATCTGATCATTACTTTCAAAAGCAAGTCATATTTGGGAGTATAGAGTCTATCTTAAAGTGGAGCACAATTCATGTGTTGATCTACCTGGAGTTTTTGAGCAAGTGATTAGTTTCTGAGGCTCTCTGCATATTCTTGGTTGACATTTCCAACACAGAGGGAACGACTGAGCTTTAAATTAAAAGACTGCTTTTTGAAATGCCAGAAGAAAACATATACTTAGTTACTGAGGGCTAGTGACTAATGACACAGTGGTTTACACTAGCCACTCCCAGCATTCAGCCTTATTTATCACGCTTGGCTCATTTCCTAGGATTAGGTCCAGAATAGCCTCTGGCTATGTAGGCTGTTCAACAAAGTGTGTAAGAAAAGAAAGCCAGTCTAGTCCGTGGAAACATAGTTCTCCCTTTTTTCAGACGGTTGTTATCCCTTTCTGGATTTAAGCTTTTTAAATACTTTATGATTAAAGAACCAGGCATTCTTGTAGATCTCATTGATTCACGGACGTAAAAAAAAAAAAAAAAAA
>VXBB01023741.1:96787-144658 GCA_013399915.1 Illadopsis cleaveri
AAAGAATTGTGTTAATAATTCTTTCCCTAAACACTCACCTTACATGCTAAAAAAGGGCATGTTTGTGGCAAGCAATGCAGGCATGATTACATTTTAATTTTTGAAAATATATCTCTTATTAGCTCCCAAAGGCCAGCAAAAGTTGTGAGAAGGAATTTGGGTTTTAATTTATTTACTTACATGGTTGAAAACTTGGCTCAGAACAGAAGACACCAAATAAAACAAGGCAGGTGGAATTAGGTATGGTAAAAACACAGCAGTACAAAAGAATTAAATGCAGACTCACTGTCACTGGTGACATCAGGTTTCTCTGGTGTGCAACAGTTCATAGTAAACCAAGTAAGAAACTCAGATAAGCTCTATTAGCAACTTCTGTTTGTATCAGACCCTTTCCATTTATCAGACATTAATCCATGTGATGAATTTACCTACTTTTATTCCTTCCTAAAATATTGCCCCATGCAAATACTGAAAGGACGGTATTTCAGTCCATACCAGCTCTCAGAGTTCAGTTTCCCTCTGTTCTGCTTGGAGCTTGATTGTCTTCTTTCTGCTATATCTAGATAAGAAATATTTACCATATCATGCTGACCTTTTCCTTTGTCTCTTGGCGCTGGGTTCTTCTGTGCCTCTGAAACCACACTGCTCACATCAAAGCTATGGATAAGTCTCCTTTTCTGTGGGTTACACCATCTACTAGTGCTCCCTTTTATTTGTTCATCACCTTCGCTTCGGCTACCAGTTCTTTCCTACAGGGACTGGCACTGCCTTAATTCCTGGAAGGTGCTTTCCAACTCTTTTTCCCTTGCCTTCCCAGTCCTATTTCACAACACAGCTCACATGGCATACATACTATGTAAGCTTGAAGATGCTGTTCAGTGATTGCCATAGGTTCCTTGGTTAGGAATCATCATTTGGTGAAATATCAGTGTGCACAGTGGAAGTGGCTAGACCTTAGCCAGTCATCCAGATTCCCTTTAGAGTCAGTGGAAAGAGACATTACTTGTGGGCAATTCATCTCACCCTGAAGCAGCGTATGAAATGAGTAAGACGTATCACACATCCACACAGCCTCAGAGATGCCTGCAGGTTGCCTACAGGCTACCGAAAGACCATGGGAATCCAGCAGTCTCTGCCTCAGAAATATGTGTTTGTATTTCAGGCATGTAAAATTACAAAAATGAATCCTCTCTTTCCCCTCCAGCCTACAAACTGGACTTGATTTCTTCTTAAATTGTGTCTACACAGAAACATTTCTCACATATTCATACAAGGCAGTGATATGGATAATACGATATACCTTAGATCAAAAGTCTCCTCTTGCTCCTCTCCTCACATGACATTCTTCAAGATGAAAATCTTTTTCTGCTTAGCTATTAATGGAGAGCAGAATAACAGAGGTGAATACTGCTGTGCAGCTCAGCGGACTGAATTTTGCTCCTGAAATGTAATTTTTACTAAAGGGAAAGTGTCAGTTCCTTGTTTTCTTCTTAGAAGCCGTTATATTTCCTTTAAACAAAAAGCTTCTTTTCTCAAAATTACTTCTTTAAAAATAAAAAGAAGCAAACTGAAAGGATTTAACAATATCCATTAATTCAAAAATACCCTGAATCTGTTGGATTTTTTAAACACTGCTGATAGAAGCATTTCCAGACATTTTATTTTTCCTGTTGGTCACCACTTAGTGTCTGGAGACACTTTCAAGGGTGGTTTCTCTGTCTCCTCAGGCTTTTAAGACTCTGTTTCTCAAGCTTCAAAGTAATAGAAAGATTGATTTGATTATGGTTTTGCACTGTTTCAGTGGGTGATTATAGTGATTCAATATTCCCCATGCTTTCATAAAAACTATAAACAAGCTTTCAGATTAAAATTTCAGATGCTGGGCATACTTTGCATAGATTTCAACTATTTTCTTTCATTTTTCAAGAGATTTGATGGCACAAATTTAGATTTTTACAGATTTATATATCATCCATGATTTTAGCACATGGGCATGTGACTTTTGAACAAATAATCTTTTGAATTTCTAGGAACAGCCTCTCAAAGTTCCTTCAGATCAAGGCTGAGTTCTTAAATTCTTCAAGTGGGCAGTTCAAGATTCCTTCAGGGTTCAAAGTTGCATGCAACTCCACAGATCTGTGCTAACCCTTACGCAGTGGAAAGTCCCGATGGGACAGTATTTGGCTGTGCATTTCCCTAATCCATTGCATGGATGGCACAGGTGGGCCTTGGAAGCACAGAGCGATAGCTGGGTCTCTGATGGAGTTTTGCCTTTTCAGACTCTTTCCCTGAGGGTAGGATAGACTCAGCTAGACTGCTGTAAGATAATGCTCAGCTTGATCTTATTTTGAAATGATGAGTTTTACAAAGGGTGAGTGACTCTGCATCTCCAGTAGGACCTCCACAAACTCAAAGTCAATGAAAATCATGCACAAGATTGTGGGCAAGCAAAGTTTATTATGATATAAATTGGCACCAGTTCAATAAACATAAACCTTTAAAATGTTATAACATTTCTTCTGAAAAGCTTAAACCTAATATTCTCAGACTTTTCTTGCCAAAAATCAACATTTTAGTGTCTATCATTAAAAAGTGTCTTCTTACATATCTCTAGTCATTCTGAATAACATCAGAGAATAAACAGCATTAGCCCTGAATGCTTTGGGCCCGGTGTTATATATAGCAACAACATTAGCAACACCAGTTATTTTTATTGTTATTAATGTGACTTACATGCCTCTATACTGTGATCACGGGGAATAGTACTGTAATATTGAAGAAGTACAAGCTGCTTTCAATCAATGATTGCCAGCCTACAAACAGCAAGTTCAGCATTGCAGACACGCTCCAGGTCACAAGGCTTACCTCCCTGTTTATTCAGGGCTTGGTATTTATTTTTTAGTTGCATGATGATCCCTGTCTTTTAAATTTACATGATACTTTAGGAATAAAGAAGTCAAGTTTATAAGAGGAAACAGTATGGAAGACAGCATGTTTTTTGGCACCAATTTTTTTTTCCCTCTTCCTGAATCTCCAACAGAGATCCCCACAATAGGGATATCATCAGCACAATAGACTCTTCAGAGAAGCTGCCTTCTAGCATCCCATATTTTTCAGTGTACAGCATGAAGTTTACTTCTAGTAGAGAGATATTTAGCCTGGGTACTGACAGAATTCAAGTTAAACAGACCAGATCTCAGGAAAGGTGAAACTCATGCCAGAGGTGAAGTTTTTCTATTCATCAAGTGGAGAGGACTTTTTCCCTATTCCCTGCCTATGGATGAAGGAGGAATAATGTTCTTGAGAACTCAGGAAACCTAAAAGAAGCCAGTAACATGAGAAAACTTTGACTATGTGGAGAATAGTCATGTTGTCTCCGGGATTTTTTTTTTTTTTTTTTTTTTAAAAAGTGAGGGAGATGNNNTTTTTTTTTTTTTTTTTTTTTCATAAACAGTGAGTGAGATGCAGTGTGTTGGAAGAGGGAATAATCTGGTCAGGGGAAGAATCTGAGACAAAATGAGCATTACATAATTTTCCCTGGCCTGACCTGAGTGATCAGGGGTTTCAGTGAATCATTAAGCCCAATTAATGCACCTTCAGGAAATTCACTTTCACTTAATCCAAAATCAAGCAGGAGAATTGCTTCTAATGGTGCAATAAATAAATATCTGCCTTTTAAAAGAGCACAACCACACAGCTCACATTTTCTCTCTGCTCAGTGTTCAAGCTGTCAATACAACTTGCATAACCTAGGGTTCACGTCAGAAAGAGGTGGTTTGTTACAGTAATGCTCTAAGGAAAGTGCACTACTCCTTTCCTAGATGACCATTGAAGTGATCCCTTAGAATTCCATGGTGCTTTTGCTTTGCTGTTCTCAAAAGGAAATTTTCAAATTTTGAGCTATCAGTCCTGCAATGTTTACCTGGAGCTGGAAGCTTAAGTTTCTTCTTCCAAAATCATATTAAGATCTACATGTTCCTGCCATAAATTTGTCAATTTTCATTATCTCATGTGAGAGCTAGCAAGGAATTCAGCCTCAAATAATAACTTCATGAACAAGCCTGTTGCAGATAAAACTGCAGGTAGCTGAGATTGTTCTCACATGACATGTACTCACATGACATGTATGTGTATATTGTCCCTTTGATGGCTGGTGAAAATCTGCTTTGCCAACATTTGCAGATCTCAAAAGGAGGAAATCTCCTCAGATCAGGGCAACCTTCATACAGATATTTTCAGCATAAAATCATGCTATAAAGACAGCACTAGCTTAGAATCCTGCTCTCAGTTATAGGAAAAACATTTTCTGAATATTGACACAAACAGGACTTGAATTTTGGAGGAGTTGTCATTATACCTGACTTTAACCATAGCCTTTGTAGCTTCCCACAAGAAAGCTGAAATAACCAGTAGTGAGTACTACTCTTGATCTTATATGGCTATTAAAAATACATCCTGTTCAACCTAGCTAGAAAATGACATGTTCTATTTACTTGCTATTGAATTACCTGTTGGAATTACTTAAAAACATAAAGAGTTTACTGAAAGTCTTAAATCATTGTCTCATTGAAGTTTGCCATATAAAATAATACAAACTCTTTCTCTAATTGCATTAATTCTTGTTCTATTTTCATTTATACTACTTAAACCAATATTTTATAAAGAAGTTTTCTAGTTCCTAGATCATCAAGCTGTAAATAAACATCCTCACTCAACAATCAGGTAAGACAAACTAGATGGCTACAGGGATCTAATCTTCCTTATAAAAACTATTATGCAACATTACAAAAAAAACCTTTCATTAGTTTTTATGCCTTTAGCTTCCTACTCCTGTTGATGCATTTAGTAACCTGGAGAACATGGAGTTTGCCCAAAAAATAATGTTTTTTCCATGAAAAAAAAAATTGGAATGGAAGGAGTTTTAAGTTTCTTTTTTTCCTTAAACTGCTTTGGAAATTCTTTGCACAACAAACCTCGCCAATATGTAAACAGGGCTCTAGCTACTGTGTTTGTCCACAGCTAGAGCTACAGATGAACACAGTGTAGTTGTGTGATGACAGGAACAGCTGACTCATTAGTAGAGAGCAGTGAAAGGTAATTAACCCTGGGAAAAGTACAGCTGCCATGCGAGCTGTTCCTTTCTGTAGGATCTGATTAGAAATTAGTGTTAAACCACTGATTCTTTAAAAAAATGTCATTGATAATTCACTTTCTCTCTCAGGTGTAGCCCCTGAAAGGGGCCTAGGATAGAACTAGTGTACAAAGAGTCTTCTATCTAAAAGGGCCTTTTCTGAAAGAAGTGCCCACCTGTTTGGCTGCTTCTGGACTTTTCTTAACCATGAATATTGTCCCAGCTTTCAGTGTTTTGAGGACAGCCTCCAAGTACATGGGCAGTGCAGAGAATGCACTGTCAAAATGATTTAAGGTTGTTGGTTGCCATAATGGAGTCTTTAGTGAGGCTGATTATTTAAAAGTCACAGCTACTACACCTTGTATCAGGACAGAGTTCTGATGCAAAATGATCAGACCTTTTCAATAGAAACCAAAAAATCTTTCTCCTGAATAGGTAAGCACAGCATATGAAAATAAAAAGAGAAAAAAAAAAAGGATTATGCCCTGAGCACAAAAACCACCCCTCAGCCCATCCTTTTTCTTGCACACACTTTGGTGTTTAAGGTACCAACATAAGACACAGAGACAGTGATTTAATCAGAGCCCAAACAAGGCAGACTATTACATAGATATGCAGATAAGGGCCTACTTATCAAGAGTGAAATAACTATCACCTAAAATAACAAAATGTCATTTACTGTACTTTTGGAATTTCTAAGCTGCTGTTTATTATTTACAGCTGCAAAATAGTTTGATCACCTTACTTTGTCAGACTTTCTGGCCAGGACTGTGTATTTGTATACCTGTGTGATTAACACTGAGTGCAGGTGAGTGCTTTCACATGCACATAGCTTGTATTACTGAAGTCCACCAGAGTGTCCTGGTTGTTTTCAATGCAGCCAGGCTTACACTAGACAATCTGAAGGGTAACTGAGCTTTAAGTGACAAAGCTTGCAAGACATCTCTCTACAGGATGATTTTTTCATCTTGCTGTAGTCCAGTTTGCTACAACAGAATTATTACTATTATTTTTCCAATATAAGTTAGTACTGCAAAGGTGTGTTACTGTAGCATTATTCTTAACTCAGTATTGTTTAGTGGTACCACAGGTCACTTTCTTACCAAACATCTAAGAGGTTCACATTGAAAGAAACTTTCCCCTTTCAATTTCTTTTAAATTAAACACAGTCTTTGTTGTGCAACATTTGAACTTAATGTCACCACAAACATGTAAATAAAATTATGTACACAGAAATATATATATTTATATGCACACACACATATATATTCATATACACTCATAAATATATATATATACATCTTATTGACTTTTCAGCAATGAGAGCAAAAATATTCAAAGGAAAACAGTTAAAGACATTTTCTCAGAGAATGTTTCTCTGTATAGGAAAATAAACAGATTTTTAAGGTAAGGATCTGAAGTGTAAAGATTACAGTGATATCCAGATTGCCTAAGATATTAGGACAGAAGAGAATGGAAATGTGTTTTAAATTATTTTGTTGTTCACCATATGTTTTTTAGTACCCATCCTTCTCAGTATTGTCCTTTTTTATTTCTTCAATTTTTTTTTTTTTCTTGTAAAAAAGCCTGCAGTGAAATAGGAGTCATTTAAAGTTGAGTTTCAGAGAAAGTGAAATGAGCAGGCTACTAAGCTGGTGAACGCACGATTATAAAAAGAATATTTGCTACGTTAAAGTATGTTTAGAAATGCACAAAAGCACTTTACAGCACTCTATGTTGTTATCCTCATTTAGCTGAAAGGTGAAAAGACTTGCTGAGGGGCACAGAACAGATCAGTGGCAGACGCAGGAAGAGAATTCCAGAATCCCTTTTTTCCAGTTATTTGCTCAATCATGGTGCTTTCTATTTATGTCTACAGGAGAAGACAGGTGTCATTTTAGGAAATAATCTTTGTCTCACTTTAGAATCATAAAAGGCTCTGAAAAGAGAATTTGAACCACCATTCCTGGTCACGCTGACCTCTTATCATAAGTTTGAATAAACTGAACGTGCTTTTCCTTGCTCCATTTACCTGATGTAAACATATGATGAGCAAAACCTTTTGCATAAGAAGTCTGTCCCAAGGAACATTTGACATACACATTTTTGTATCTGACAATTATTAGTCAATTTTTTGGATATCCTTTACTGCTTTGATTTGCAAGGTGGTATTTTTATTCTTGGCGGTTTTTGTGGTTTTTTTTGTTTTTTTTTTTTTTTTTTTTTTCCCCTGTGCTCTTCAATATGTTCCTAAGATCTTCAGGGCAGTGCACTAGTGTAAGAAAGCCCCCATTATCTTTAGCAGTTAGGGTCATTACAAGTCTTTGAATTGGTGGCAGACTGTACTTCACATGGCACTCTTGAAGTTAATGAACATATGTGATTTGCATGTTGAGGGAAGGCACACTTCTTCCCTTTGTGTGACTTTCCCATTCCTGGGACATGCCTGTCATGCTTAATGAAGAGAACTTGTTCAGAAAGGGCAAGATGAATGCATAGGATAGCAGAATGGTAGTTCTATTTCTTTTAGTAAAAGTAGGTTTAATTTTTAGGTTTATTGTTCCTTTTGACTCCATGTCAGAAACTGTCCAGTCAGCTATTTAGGCATGGGTTTTGTCCAGGATAAGAATTAAGATATCCTAATTCTGACTATCAAAATATTCCTAAAAAATATGGCTGGAACAGTCAGAAATCACAGGGAAGGAATAGAGGAACCTAGATGAAGCCTGTAAGTGTTTGAGAAGTGACCACTTTAACCGAACCTAATCAGCTTCAGAACTTCTACAGAGACTTCGTGCAACCATAGCAACACCCCACAAAATTGCCCTTGAAACCCGTCAATTCCTAACTAACTTGCTGGAAATCAAGTCCAGCAGAAAGACTGTAACAGTGGTGGCTAAACAGCAGGTGTGTAGCAAACATCAGAAGCAGACCAGGATCTTCCTGCTCCCGAAGAAGGAGGTGACAGAGTCACTAAACCCACACAATTTCTCTGTTCTTGGCTGTGCTGATCTGTGTGCTCAGGCATCTCCTGCTGGCCTCAATCCTGCAACCGCTGGGCAGCTCTTCAGTGAGTGGAGCGTGGTCATCTCTCGCTGAAGGCAGCAGTGGTCCCCCCACACGGCGCCCCACAACAGAGATGACTCCGTGCAGGGAAAGTCATCCTGGCTGGGAAAGAGTAAACACACTTTAAAAGAAAACAAACCCTGTGTTCCAGAGTCAATGACGCATGCTCTTTGAACTTTCTTGTAAAATTGCTCTGAAATCATAAGGTTGTTACGGTGGTGCGGTTTTACTCAAAATAATGCATATCATTGTAACACAAGCCTTGAAGTTAAGTGGCTACTATAATGAAACATAGTTGCCATAGTTACTGCCGGCGAGCAGAGAATAACTTTTAGTTCTTTTGAAGCTATAAATTAGTTTAAAAAGAGGAAAAGGAATAAACAAGCATGCAAAAGTTTATTATTCAGTGTTTCATGCCTGATCAACTCTTAAAAAGGAAAACTCTCCCTAGACTAGGGCATTAACTTTTTTCTAGCTGAAATCTATAATTGCCCATCAACAAATACAAAATTACTTTTCAACTCTCCACTATGTCTGTTTTCATGTTTTCCCCCATTTTTTTTCCCCCTGAAGAAAGAGTTTTTCAAAGTTCTAGTTGCAGAATTTTGTTAATAATTGTCATTTTGCAGAATCTAAATTGCTATAAAAATAACGTTCTAAAGACAATAATGTTTTGCTTAACACAACTCATGAAATCTATGGTCTAGCTCTATTATTCATTATAAACACTGTCTTAAAGCTGATGAGAGGGAAATGAGAATTTATCATAGTGAAGATGTCTTCTAGACCAGCTTCATTGTTTTTCAGTTTAGCATCGAGATGTGCTCTCTCCCTGAAGTGTTAATGGAGGTCACTGCTGTTGCTCTTCTTTACTGTGTCAAAGCAAGAGAGTTCCTACATAGTTGACTATTGAGAAACAAAATGATGTTCTTTCCAGTATATCACCTTCAGCTTATGAGCCTCTAGAGCAGTCGTGATTAACAGGACTTTTACAAAGTTTCTGTGTAGTTACAAGGACAGCTTCAATCTTCTGTCATTTTTTTGCATTAGCTATGATTATGCTTTTACCACCAAAATGCATTTATTCTAAAGGTAACAATACTGACTCAGAGAATAGCTTATGTTTCATCTATATTTATCAGCACTCACTGTACATTTGTGTCTTCATTACCAGGAAATATTAAGGGACATTGTGCCATCTATTCCTGTTTACAGTTTATTATGCAGAGATAGGAAACACTTAGCATGTAAAATGAATGTAGAAATTATTCCTGGATAGAAACACGGACATTTCCCACTCGTTGGCTCTTTCTCCTCCATCACCGGATCAGAGTGTAATTGTCAGTAATCAGGCCTGCTTGCTGCTGATAAAACCACTCTGAATGCTAGCAGCCTTCTTTGTGTGATGACTCAATTATTCCAGAAGTGCCTCATCAAATCTGCCCCATCAGCTGGGCTAATAAATAAGGAGAAGAAACTGGCCCCCCAAAGCAAATTATAAATCCATTTGCATTAACCATTTCACTGGTCCATGATCTAGGCAGAAATAAGCATGGCAGATTGCGTTAAGCTTATTTGAATATGTTTATAATGTTTACAGCTTGCAACCTTTTTTTTTTTTTTTTTTTCACAAGGTGTTGGAATTATCGGTCATGAATAGCATCTAAATGCAGTTATGTTAATTACAGCTAAGCCTCCGGCATCTTTGAGGGATAGTTGGTTGCTTAAATCAGGTGAAAGTTAAACTCCTCTGCTCGGTGAAATATGATCTTGGCTTTGGAGTTACTGCCCTGTTTGAAAGACAGGGTGAGTGAAAGTGAAGTTTTTTACAGGAACTAGAAGGGCAACAGCCTATGTTACCAGCCTGTCTCACACTGCTAACCTGACCTTCTGTTCACCTCATGGTAGAACAAAACAAGATAAAGTTTAGCATTGGAGTTGAGAAAGAAAATGGCATAATTGAAACAGCAATAATTCTGTACTGGATGAAGCAAGTGCAAAGATGAGTACTCCGCCCCATGGAAACTCCTTTCTGAAGTTCAAATTATACACAAAAAAAGATGTTTTCAAGTAGAGTCCTGCAGATTTCTTGCAGAGAGGGTGTAGGCCAAATAAAATTCAGTTACTCATGAGCTGAACATTTTACACGTACTTCAGGATCTCCCTGAGGTTTGTGCAGAACTTTGTGTGTAAAGTCACAGACTCCAGACTGTGCAGGATAAAGATCTGACTGAAGTACAGAGTTATCTTTATTTATTTGTAACAGTATCTTTCATTCACATTTATTGTCTCAAATACTAAATACTCTGCATTATTTTGTCTTGAGAAAGAGAAATCACTGTGACTGTAGAAACACAAGAGATGTTCAGGGGTCATAATGCACTTTGGATTTTGTTTCCTTAGATATTACTTTTATTCTGAGTTAACAAATCACAAACTGAAGATGTTATTCATTCCCACATTTGCAATACATCAACCAGTGATGTGGTGAATTACAGAAAATCAAATTAATCTGTGGGAAATGGAATGTATTATGCTTTAAAAAGCTTTCACAAACATAGTACAGCTTTGAATATTGAAATTCCGATAGAGAAAAAAACTTCAGACTTCTGCTGAGATAATTTCGTGGTTGAAAAATATGTCTTTTCTCATTTTAAAATCATCAGGAGCTCAGGTAATCTGACCTGAATGAGTGGACTTTTACCCACAGATGATGGGTCAACAGAAATAGTTGTTTGAAGGGATTTGTCACACACATCTGATGCAGAGGATCAGGACCTCACTGTCATTCACCTCACTATGGAATGACTCATGGATCTCAGTAGGATGGCACTTCAGAGTCAGTACAAAATCGTGTTGCACTGGAAATGGCCATAAACCAAGGAATGAATTGCAAAGGCTCCAGGTGACTTTGCTGAACAATTACACTGACAAATCAAGCAACTCATATATTCCATCTTTGTGGGTTTATAAAGTTTATTATTCTAGTTGAATTGAGATGATGGTTGAAAAGGGTGAAGTTTTCTTTATAGGCAGGCTTCACCTTCTAGAATAAAAAATACTCTTCAGACACATAGGCAGTTGAAGTGTAAGCATAATTTACTGTCTGTAAATTGTTTTGAATCCTTGATTGAAAAAGAGAAATGAGTTAATGCAAGCAATGAATAGATTGGACCAAATGAAGATACATGAGGACTTGAGGGGAGTGATGCCACAAAAGAATCTTGATTGACAAATAAGTAAGTTAGCTCTGCCTCATTTCCATCAACAGTGACCTTATCATCAAGGCCACCAACAACCAAGTTAGATTTTCTTGGTGGGCTCTTGAGGCTGAGATCTTATTTTCTCCAGTTGGAATTGCAGATTTCTGCACTTCTTGCAATACCTCAAAATTTGGCCGATGATTGATTTTATAACTTTTAAAACTTACTAAATAAATTCAGTATAAGGTCTTGATATTCCTGTGAAATCAACACCAAGCCTTTTTTGCTACTTGAACTATCACATCCCAAGATTTATATTTGAAATATAACTTACTTCTTGGAGTGTGGAGAGGGGTGACACATACTTCATGTTACATTAAGGGTATGTCACATCCCATGACACAGCATAATCCTGCAGACTCTGTTTATGTCATGAGAGATGCATGACATTTTATTAGACTTTTTATGAAACACCATGTCTTCAAATGTGGGTACTCACCCATGAATCAGCTGAATAGCAACCAGCACATGTGAAAGATTTCTTTTCTGTGAAAGAAATCAAACCTAGCACATTTAAACTTTTTTAACCAACAATTCCAGTTGTGCTTAAGCACAGCAGAGGGGAGCAGGGGTTTTGTGTCTTGACACTGTGGTGTGTAATTTTTCAGTACAATTTTAAAACCTGGCCCCCAGACACATCCCAGTCCAAACTCCTTTTCTTATGAGGAGGATTTTCAATATACTAGCTTATTATGTAAAGGTAAATGTGGAAAGTTTTGGGTATTTGTCCTTTGTGCACTTTTCCAAGTGGATCTCAGCTGTGCTGTCTTAACTCTCGGTCCCTTAGGATGAGAGAGACAGCAGATGGGGTTAGGGCAGAGGGCTGATGCTTCTGACAGCAAACGGCCTGGTTGTTGAGTGGAAGCTGTGAGCGTCAGGAAGCTCCTTTTCCCCAGAGAACCAACTAACCACTGAAGAAAGTTGAAAATGAGCCCTTTGAGAAACGCTATTAAAAGTAGTAAAAAATTACAATTGTGCAGATGATGTGCTGCTGTGTGGTTATTCGGATGCTAATGAGTTTGACATTAGGGAACTCAAAGGGTTTGCAGCTACTCCCTTATGTGATTTAGTTCTTTATTGGCAGTCTTTGAGAAAAAAAAGGAAAAATATATTGTTGATAAATACTTGAGTTGCTAGAGTTTTAGACAAAAATCTGCTAAGTTTAAGTCTTTAGAAAGAGCTTTGCTCACTCTTGTACTTTTCTCAGAAATCTTTTGTTTTAGGTTAGTGTGTTTTGAACAAAGAGGAAGAGGAAGGTACAAGGCTTTGAGAGTTCTTTTGTGGTTTGGGGTTTTTTAATGAATATTGAAATAGAATAACAGCAAATTAGGACTTTGAGGATAAACAACATCTCTTTCTAGTAATGTGTTGGTTAAAAAAGAAGCTTAAAAAACCATTTTGGTATTGGGATGGTTTGCTCTCAGTTTTCTCCCTTCTTTATCATCTTGCATCAGTGGCTTGTTTCATTATTTGATAAAAGTGTGCTGATTATAATTAAAAGTTCTTGATAGGATGAAACTAGCGTCCTGTCTATTGGGACACAAGCAGAAATTAGTCACTCAAGAAACTTTAGCTTCCCTGAGAATCTGTTTAGAATGACCCTTTGCAATTTCAGAAACATAGCATTCAAAATTTTGTTTGGAAAAAACCCCATCAGATATCATTAAAGGAATAGTTAATGTTCTGAAAGTATATTTGCAAACCTTGTCATAACTGGAATATCTTCAATGGATAGATCTATTTTACTAAATACACTGGATGGTATGTGAAACAGACCTCTGAATTTGCAACTGATAGCAAAATTTTAATGTTTTGGTCACTAGTGTTAGGAGCAATGCCTAAATGAAACTTGCCCTTAATAACTGTTCATTGTCAGATCCTTCCAGGTGCAAGTGCCAAGAACTTCAAGTGTTAGATGAGTTTGGGTATTTAATATTTCTGGAAACAGGGATCTCGGTGTTGTACACTCAGATAGAAACTTCTGCAGCTCTACTTCTTTCGCTGTCACTGTTGATCTAGCATAAAGCCCCTCACAGAAAGGAATAAAAATTGAGCATGGAGAAATGTCAAAGATTTCCTTAATTTGGCTTATGGTGAGAACACTCTCAGCCTGCCAAACTTTAAATTTTAATTTTGAAGTCAAAAAAAAAATAAAACAGAGGGGTGTTCTTCTGTTCTTAAAATATTTCAGAATGCTTCTCATTTATTTTACATCACAAACTGAACCATCCCACTCAGTCAAAGGGGTTCTGATGCAATTAAAACATTTGTCTAAGGATTTCTACATATAGAAATGGTAGATTTTTGTCCACATAAGACAAAAAAGCTTTTCTTAGAGCAGGTCTATTTCATAAGCTAGCAAGGGGAATAATGATGTAAAGAAACTACTATGAGAAAAGAAAAAAACTATCCTTTATGCCTTTTAGATGCACCATTGATGACTCTACACCTTATCTTTGTAAAACCACTGAATAAAATATTGCACCTGGATTATTTACCCATTTGATTTAAAGAGTGTCTTGTGTCATCTATGTTTTATTTAGTATAGCTGGGTTTTTTTGTTTTCTTTTGTTGTTTTTGTTTGTGTTTGTCTGTTTTTTCCAGAGAATGAATTTGAGGATTATCTGTTAAATCAGGCAAGGCATCTTGGGCTGTGTGACAAATTTGATCCTTTGGAATCTGCACATATTTTCACCTGGAAACACATAAAGGTGGGATAATTTATTTGCAAATATTAATTTGAGTAGAAATATGACTATATTATTAGTAGATACTTTGTGGTTTCATGTATTGTGCCTCATGCACGGGGACTACTTTTCTTTCATAATATCTACTGTTCTAAGAAAAGTCTTCAACAGTCAGGTGTAGCAGTACTAAACAGTTAAGGAGATGAAAATTTTTGTAAATACGTAGAAATTCTAGTTCTTAAGTTTGTGAATTACACTCTTTTAGCCATACATGCTGTCAGTAACATGCATATCTTTGAATCTATATGACTCCAGGAATGAGAATATATTTCACAATGCGCTGCTAAAATTTAATCTTTGATTAAAAACTTATTGCTGATTTTTTTATATGTATAGGGTTTATTGCTTTGGTATTTTTTTAACTGTATAGCTGTTAGGTGGGCTAAAACTTTAGTGTACTGAAAAAGATCTCAAAGCACCAAAGCTTTTTTTTTTTTTTAAATATTGATTTTTTTCTAAAAAATCGTGTTTAATATGTACTAGCACAGGAACTAGTGACAAGACCTTGAGGTACATAAAAAAATAAAAATCTAGGAAGAAAAAAACTCCAGAAGTTATCCTGGGTTGAGCTGCATTTCAGCGTAGTATACTACATAATTTTTCTCTGAATTTAAAAAAACTAGCAGTTGCCCCTTAATTTCATGAAACTGTGACTCTGCCCTCTAAAGCCATGGTAAAGAAGACTAATAGAAATACTTGGCACATGTTGGTTACCTAAGGGAATAATAGAACTATTTGCTGCAGTCGTTTGGCAAAAGGACATAAACATATGGCTTTGGTTTATATTCAGCACTGCCAGTTGTGCAAAGTTGCATGGATGAAGTATACAACAGCAGTGACAACTCAGAAATCAGAAGTGAGAATCAAAATAAATCATCCTCATTACAAAGCTATTCAAGCTTGCCTCTGATCTAAGGTTTATTTTTTCTCTGCATATTTTCAAGTAGTGCATTCAATATTGAAAAAATCTACTTCTCAAAACCAGGTACACCATTCAATCATACTACAAAATGGCAAATTGTTGATGATTTATATGTGTTATAAACATGCTTTAAAGTTTGCATTTAATAAATGTACTTATTTTAATTCCCAAGAAATTCATAGAGCTGAACCAATTATTTCCATGTCATTCAACATTTTTCTAGAGAAATCAAGCAAAGCATTGAGCAAACTAAAGCAAAATTTTGAAAAATAAAGACGCAATGACTCCTTGGTTAAGAATAATCAAAATCACTAAACAAGGCATATTATCAGTGATAATCTTAAGGACCATATTTCTAAATATTTTTGCTTTCTGCTCATCAACATGTTATTTTAAAAAGAAAAAAAAATAAAAAAAAAGAGAAGAGCAATAAACTTTAACCACATTGCAAGCAATGTTCCTAAAAAATTTGTATTTGGATTCTGGATAACTTTTTCCACCAGCAATGGAAATGCATAACTGTGTCTAGAAGCTGTTGTATCTTATATGTGTTCTTGGCATTTCTTTCTCTCACTATAGTTCTCACCATCAGTGTGAGATTACTACTTTATATTAAAAATGTTATCATAGACTAAGAGAAAGATTCAGTCAGCACACATATACACATACAGACAAATCGTGCTCTCTTCTTCTGGATGGGCTATAGGAAATCTTGCTTTCAGATTTAATAAAAAAAAAATTCTCTATGATTTTATTCTCTTTTTATGTGGTAGAATCTTACATGACTTAGTGAAAAGAAATAGCGAAATATGAGCATCAAAACCACTGAAAATCTTACTCTGGGGGTGTTATTTACCGTAGGGAGAAGTACACAGAGTGTCGTGTCACCTTGGGACACAGTATACCACAGTCTTGTTCATTGTCCTTAGCAGAATGTGATTTCAGCTTTGAAGTTTATGGCTTGTGTTGGAGACTTGAGAATGGATTTGTGTGCTTTAAAAATCAGTGAGGTTTTTTTCTTCTGAGTTCTGACTTCGGAGTTCACTAAGCTTGTGACAGATATAGCTGCTGTCTCAATAATAACTTAAGTAATTCACAAATTAAAAATAGTAGAGAAAAGTTATTCTTTTTCCAGACCTCTCAAAATCAGGTAAAGTTTGTCCTAGTGAAATGATTCCACAAATTTAATTTTGAAAATCAGGCATAACTTTAAGTCAGAAACTCATAGTGCAATGATAAAGCTTATATCTCTAGATAAACTGGCAATTTCTATTCCTCTAGCTAGTTACGTAAAAGGAAACAGACTGACACTCCAGCAGTGTGAAACTCCTGGAAAGTCATGCTTGTATAAAGATTACAATGGAAATCACAAAGTGCATAGCTCTTACATGAGCTCTTTCCAGGAGATTAATTTCACTTTTACCTATGTCAGCAGCATTGGCTTCCCTAAGTCATAGTTTATTTCACAGTAATGTGTTGTGAAACTATTCTACCCAGATAGTAGTTTGAATTTAGTTTCTGAAATTCAAATTTCAAAATGTTCAAGTAAACTGAAATAGTTGCTATTATTATTATTGTCATTATTATAATTTATTGCACATGCCCTATTTTCAGCTGTTAGTCATATTCTTGGATCCTATTATAACATCAGGACATGCACATGTGCACAGACAGATTCCAGGCACACAAAAAACCAAAGTCAGAGCCAAATCCTGATTCTCTCACTCAGGGAAGTATTTCCAGGTGCTGCTCTCGAGTCTGTTAACTGCAGTGGGATGGTACAGACAAAAGAAGTACCATTTGGTTCCTGCAGCCAGGAGCTCTGAAATAGTTTGTTCAGAAAGTATGATTGATGCTATTGCAGCAGTAAATTAATCTGGAGAAACGTGAATACCCTGTAGCAGTTAAATAGCAAATTATTACATTTTCCACCGAGCAGAATCTGGTGTCAGTGACTCCAGTCAGTTTTCTATGATGTAGTTGTTGACTTACACTTAAATCTCAATCAACATTGAAGGAAAAGTGGAGAAAGGACCAGAATGAAATTCACAAAGTCAGACAGAGGACATTCATAAACCTCAGGGGATTTATAGGAACATGTTTTCAGAAAAGTATTCGATATCAATATCTTAAGTACATTTTGAGATCGCAGAAATGGAGTATAACTGAAGCAGAAAACATTTATTTCTTAGTCTACTTGCTTAATGATTTGGGACTGCAGAGGTGCTGTGCCTCTGTCCTTGTGTTTCTGACTGCATACTTCCCACTAATTTCTTTAGAGTCCATTAGTTAGCTTCAACTAATTTTGAAAAGAAAATGTTTAGATGAGTTTAAAATCCATCAAATCAGAGAATCTAGCCATAAAACACAAAGATTAAATGGACTTAGTTCCACTGTTCCCTTGCCATTATTTTTGTAAAACTTGCCCTTAAAATTATGGGACTATAACCCCCAATAAAATTTTCCTGGCAAACATTTTATTATCCCTGTGGTCCTGATGGCTAAAAAAATTAGCAGTGAGGTACTGTGTGAGGATTTTGTTCAGACATGACCATTCTATTTACCCCTTATGGATTCTTGACTCAAGACAACATATGTAGTGGGAGGGAGGATGACCACCCCCCAGCTTTGACAGCATGAGGCACCTTCCAGAATCCACCCAACCCTCACAGTCACAACAGTAATAATATATGTCTCAAATTAACACCTTCAGAACAATTGCCTCTAAAATGTTGGCTAGAATTTCTCAGGATTTAATCCTTTTGATGTTCCATGGGTGATTGGAATGTTTGAATGCTTCTTGCTGATCACCCTTTGCTGTAATTGCGTGTAAAAACATCACTATGTAGACTAAAATCAGAAGTAAGATACTTAGTTCATTTTGTATCAGTATCAGGCAGTCTCTAACAGGGACCAAACTCCAAAGATAGTAAATTTAAATTTTGAGCAAGAGGGGTTTTTTTGCTGACACAATTAAGAGATTTCAGTTTTATTGTTACTTTTGTATTTCAAGTTAACGTATAGGACTATTTTGTAAGTTAAGTTGCCTTTTCTGCAACACAGACATGATGATTATTTTGATACGTGTATGCACCAGGCTAAATGGTCCTATAAATTTCAGGTTTGAGTTGATTAAAAGATATCTCAAAGTTTGAAACTTTTACAAGGGTAGAAAATCAATTGCAAAATCACATGCATTGATTTTATCATTGGTTTTCACTCTTTGTGCAGTTTTTAAATATTCATCACAATGCAACCTGCTGTTTAGACCAAAGTAACTGCTGTTCAGTAGAAGCAGTGGGCACTTTTTGTTTCATAATTAAAAGAGCAGCACTGTGATTGGTGTGGTATTTATTATGAAATGATGACAAAGGAGTACCAGTGGTTTTAATAGTTTTAGCTTACAGGAGCTGTTGTTAATTTTGTCTGTAGAGTTGCAGGTGAAATAATGCACAGTGGATAAATAGTCTATATTGGTTTAACTGAACATAATATATAGTGTGTTCTGGAGTTGTTTGTCTCAATAGACTATAGTAATCAAAAGTAATGAACCTATTATGTGCAGGACCTTGGAGAGCATAGAATGGCAGTAAAAGTGTGGCACATAAAAGGTTTATTAAAGGAAATTAAAGTCCATCATTGCCACACCTGCTCCCCTATTATAAGTCTATGGCAGGTCAGTGCCTTCAATCACAACTCAGCATCAGAGAACAGAGCCATGTTTCGCATTACCATTGCAGTCACATTGCAAAAACTCGTTCTCCAGCTTTTAAGGATAGTAACAAGTAAAGGCTGCCATCAACCCCACTACATAAACAGAAGCCCCTCATGTTTTTCCCTGCTCATAATCAATATCAGATGTAAATTTAAACAGAGAAAAGGTATCATTTTCTGGCTTTGATGTGCATTTCCATCAATTTATATTTTCATTTCAGACATCACTAACCTGTGTTTTAGTATTACACTTCTTTCAAGTCTGTGAAAGTCCATACCCATTTCAAATGTTTGTGTTCTCTCCTTCAAACAGGTATTTTGATTCCAAAGGTGCTTATAATGTTCAAACATACATAAAACAAATAAACCCCAGGAAATCAGAGAAACTCTTTTTATCCCCTAGAAAGGCTGACTTTACTCTTTTTATTTCTCAGGTCAATTTTGTCATATTCTACAATGTTCTTTCAGATAAGACCTTCATAACATCTCAGTAATCTGAGTCATAGAGAGCTAAAAATAAAGTATACTCTGATCTTCAAAGTCTATAAATGGAAAAAGGCACAAACGGGACTTCTTGCATCTTTCCTCAGTTCAGTGCAGTTCAGCTGATCCTCAGAAAGATACAGTGAAATAATAGACAGGGTCTTCTGTTGACATCAGTTTTTATCTTGTGACATTTTGCAGGGAGAGATGCCTGGCATCTTCTGGTCTCCATATCTACCTACCACCCAACACAGTTTTATAAATCAGACACTGGTGTCTGCAAACTGATCTGCAGAAGCCCATTGGAGTTGCTTTGTCTACAGTATATTTGATCATCACCATTTTACAAACAGGGAAACTGAGATTCAAAAGACAGATAGCAAGGTTCCCCCAGAGACTGAAGAAAAATTCCACAGTTCCCAACATTTTGCTTAGAGAAAAATTCCTGGTGATAGAGTCTTCCTTATGTAAAAAGTAAATGTTACTTTTAGAAAGGAGTTTGCCTCCCTGGGCATGGTGAAAATTGCACCATTGTACAATCTGCTATATGTCACTGCAGTTCTCCACACCACAACATGAAATCTTAATCCCTTTGAATTTCAGGGGTTTGCAATAAAATCCATGGATTGAAAGCCTGCCCCTATAATTATGTGTCTGGGCCATATCCAAGACCAGAAGATGCATCTTTCCAATTTGGGTTTAGATGTAGCCAAGAGGGTAGTAAGAACAGCTGATCTTGAAAGGACTCTCCTATTTCAGTTAGAAAACTTAGGACAGGAGATGACTTCTGGGTGGAATCTGGGCTTTTTAATTGTTCATTTTTGGTTTTTTCGTTTTTTTTTTAAATGTAAAATACAAATCTGGAAACCACAATCTCCCAAAAAAAAGTCCTATTAATCCAAAACACACTGTCTCTTTAAGCAAAACTTCTCAAAGAAGTAGTTAATTAAGTGTTGAAGAATTTCAAAGCTGTATATGTGTAGTTATGCATTGTAAGCAAGAAGGTTTCATGTTTTGAGGATGAAGTTGTCAGAAACACAGGTTCCAACACAACTATAGAGCTGTGCCTCAGTTACAATAAAAATGCAGAGTTCCTGTAGCCACAGCAGCATTCTGGGATCTTTTATTTCAGGAGGTGGATGCTGAAAACAGCACTCATGCAGCATTGCTCTTTCTAACCTTATGCCTTCAACTAACACCTGTAGACCTCACCATTAAACCTTACAGAGTCACTCATAACCATCACTTTATTAAACAAATCTGCATCATTAAAGGTATCTCCCAGGTATTTACTAGATATTCACAGATGGCTTTTTATCTCTTTGACAAGATTAATAGGGCATGATTATTCTTTTTTTTTCTATTACTGTCTAGCCTTTGAAAATGTGAAAAAAAACCCATTGGAGTATTTTTTTTTTTTTCCTCAATGGCAAAAGGTATGAATTAAAGTCCTTGTGTTAATATTACAGATGGATGCAGATGGGGAAAATAAAAAGCTGCACACACGCTCCAAAGGAACCAAGGGTGAGTTAGCAAGCACACTCCACGACCCTGTGCCCAGAGCACCATGAAATATCATAGTTCCTCTGCACAATCCTTAATGGGCAGGGAGAGACTCTGTAGCTTCCTTACTGCTGCTTTTTTAATCAAAGCAGGATACAGACTGCTGGCATTAAGAGGCATGATGTATATTAGCTATGGTATAAAGAAAAGTCAAAAAACTCTACTGATGCTATTATCTTTGAGTTATTTTTCAAAGAAAATAAAGGCTATGCTTTTCATTATTTAAAATGCCAACCAAACAAAAATAGAACAACCAAAAAGCAAAAAAAAAACCCACAAAACCCCCCCCCCAAAAACCCCAAAATGATTTTCCACAGTGAGTAGATTTGACAACATTGAATGGATGCTTTAAGTATAGTATTTCAAAAGTTTCTCAGCCACCTGAATGTTTTTTTGTCTTCTGCCATTAATTATCTATAAAACAGTTGTGTAAATGGTCCAGAAGTAAATTTTCTTTAATCAAAAGCTGCAGGTGTGTGTGATAGAAGAGAACCTTGTGGGGTTTTTTTTGGAGTATTGGTGCTCATGTTTCATTGACAAAGTTATGACATACTTGTATTTCCCAGATATTACTCTCTTTTTGTAAGGAACAGATGGAAATGCAGTACTAAGAGATAAACAGGCCCTTAATGGTCTCAACATCTGGAAAACATGATTGACTAGCAGTACAACCCATCCAGGAAAATAACTTTTTATTTTAATTCATAACACTTTTTGTGACTCTTGATAACAAGTGAAAAATGGATACATTTAAAAATAAATGTCAAAGTTTTGCCTACCCTGTGAATATTTTTGCTTATGACTATTTTCAGAGGCACAAAGCACCCATCCTTCACTCTGATTGTAATGAGAATTGTGCATTCTCAGGATTGTGCAAAACAGACTACTTTTATTCGTTGTCACAACTCACTAATTTGAATTGTTAATATTGTGCTTTCAGGTTCAAGTTATGGTCAGAATGAAAAATTAGAGTGGTTTGGCATTACTTCTCTATTTTAAAATGATCAAAGAGGCAAAAAGTGCTGTAATTCACTCAGAGAAAGACAGAGGAAGAGCATTGACGTGCAATAGACTGACTGCAGATAAGGGGATAAATACAGACAAACCTTTCCAAAAATCATAATCATTGTCATATCAAAGCTTTGGTGCAGCCCCCAGTGGTAATCACTGAAAATAATATAAAACCCATATATATTTCAAAAATACCAAACAGAGAACATGGAAAGTCTCTGAATAGGGAAGTTTTTCACACCTCAGCATTCAGGCATGTCTCCTCTGTTGGTCAGGACTGAGTTAAAACAGTTTGGCCAGCATAGCAAACTTTAGTTGCAGTTAATAGGGGTTTCATACCCTTTCACTCAAAACGCTAATAACACAATTTTAAAACTTAAGGACTTTTTTTTTTCTCTCTGTTTTTATACATGTGCATGCACTCTTATAGTAATTAATATATCAAGAACATTTTCACCAGAAGTGGAAACTACAAAAGTTGCCTCTGCAATATGAGCAATCCTTAGAGACACCTGTTGGCCTTGTCAACACGCTGTATACTCGTGTGGGCAGGAATTTGTAAACACCAGTCTTTGCAATTGCCAAACTGGTTTTAAATTCTGAAAAATATGAGATTTTCAGCAAAAACAGGAGATTTTGCTTTTAATTCAATTTTTTAAAATTTTCCTTATTGTTCCACTGAACATCACACTTCAGGTTTCATGCATCCTAAAATAACTGTGAGAATAACATGTTCATTTAGCATTTGTCACTAGTAGCTACAATCCTGTAGTTAGCATGAAATAACCACCTGTGTTTTGATAGCCACTCCTCTGTCATTACAGATAGGCAGGTGCAAGGCTGCAGAAAGCACAAGTCTGGAAGTGTAAACTAATTAATTCTTTCCTGCTTTTATTAACAGTTCAAGTGGACTCTATAGCTCAAGAGCTCAGGTAAGAACTTACATTGTTTATTTTTTCAGTTTTATTTTCTTATATGTTGACAAATTTATATCACTGCTACTGCTATAAAATAAGGAATCAAGCAAATGTATTTTGTAAAGCTTTAGCACAGATCTGAAAAAGGATAATTTATGTCGATTCGCTTTTTAGATATACAAAAAATTAAAGCAGAATGTTAGCAATAATTATGCATGCATAATCAAAAGTAATGTGAAGTGGGAAGGATTCTGGTATGTTGCCTTTATCTTCAGCCTGAGTCAGGGCACACAACAAAATATCTGATGAATCTTCATATCTTCAGTCTTCTTTTTCCTGTAATATGTATTATAGTATTTCAATATCTGAACACAATAAGATATATTAATATATTTTACCAGATGGCTTTTATAAAACTGATCTGTATACTCCTGTGAATTCTAACTGCACTAATGGCTCATTCTTCCTTAAGTATTTGTTGAGGTTTCATAGTTTATGGAAGGTACAGGGAGTATTTCTCAAAGTTACACAAAGAATGTCAGTCCACTTAAAACCACAAACTACACAAGGATATTTCAGACTGCAAATATTCTAGTAAAATTTCAACATAACTACTTTAATCTACCTATATGTGCACCAAACACTAATAGTTGATCCAAAAGCTTAGATTAAAATCTGGAAAGACTGGCAGATTATTCTGTACCAAATCTTCACGAAAGAAAACATTTAGAGGTACCTGCAAATTCCTAGAGTTATCAATCAGAATTAAAATTCACTAGAGCTTCAGTGTAAATACTGAAAAAAATTTTTGCAGAAAGATCTTTAGAGTTTTTATAAATTAACTTCTTTTCCCTACAATCACTTTTCATCACATGTTACTGAGCTGCTTGCTTAATCACAGCAGGCATCCAGAATGTGTGCTTGTGTGTTCATCCATCTAGGGAACAGAAACATCATTGTGTGATTTATTTGATCAACTAAAAATGCCCAATATATTTAAAATAGGACATGAAATATTTACGGGAAATTATTTGCAGTGAAGACACACAATATTTTAAGGTTTTGTTTTATAATAAAACTGAGGAAATGATAAGCTTCTTATAGCTACTCCATGAACAGAAGTGTAGGCTAACTTTTTGGATAAATTATTCATGGTGAGTCACTCATTCAGCTCTACTGTGAATCTCATTTTTTTTTGTATGGTATCAGTTTCCTGAGATTTAATGCTTCTCCTTTTTTCCTCTGTGCATCAGTAATTTATGCACCAGAAGGATGCATTAATCCAAAGAGGCAGCCATCCAAAAAAAGGATGTCCATGTGTTCCTAAGAGAAAAATGTTTGAAAAATAGAGGATGTGCAAGTTTCTGCAACATCAGGGAAGCTGTGATTTATGTATTATCGATTGCTGTGGTTTTTCCCAAGCAACTTTATTTTTCCCTGTGAAATACGTGCTGTCTTAGGAACTACTGTGTAGTAGACCACTCTGCCAGAGATGTGGACTGCCTCCATAAGGAAACATACATTGGTTTCAAACAGTGAGCTAAACAGCACTGAAAAACATTATCCAGTCCTCAACTCGGTATTTCTAATTTCTGCTGTACCAAATTCCACATTGGATATCTCCACAGTCAAGTGAGGTGGCTTACAAGTCAGGTGATCAACTTTTATGAATCAACTTGTCCATGAAAAATTAGAGGGAGAGAGGTAGGGACTGTTTTTAGGGATGCAGCTGCTAGACCGCATTCCTGTTGGCCATACCCATATTATAGTGGGAAAACTACTGACCATTCCTCAAGAATTAAAGACTGAAATAGTCTGTTGTGTTCCCTGGATACAGATATTGGAATCACTGTCTTTTCTGACCAAGGTTCTAAGTGCTTTGTTGGCTGAGAAATTTAAATCCATGCTTAATTAATTTCCCCTTTTCCCCTGGCTTATCCTATCTGACAAAGCACTTTTGCACTCCTTATTGAGTTTCTGTTACGAAGTGCCTTGGGATACTTCTGCATGAAAGACACTACATAAGCTTACATGCTCATTTTGTATTATTATTAATTTCATAACATTGATTGGTTCTAGAGCATTTGTTAGCCTTTTATTATTCTGTAACTCATGTTTCACAAAAGTAGAGAATAAAATAAATGAAAAGCAAAACAAAGAGTTTCAATCACCGATTAGATTCAATAAAGCATGAAAATTTCTCCCTTCTAAATTTCAGGCATTTAAATTTGCTTAATAGAATTAAGTGCCAAAAAAATCTCTTGATTTCAAGAAAGCCAAGATTTCAGCAAGAAAAGTGGCTAATGTTGTTATCGTCCATCTTCTTCTGCAAAATAGGACCACCTTTCTGCACAAAAAAGAAAGTATAATAGTATAGAAAATATAATAGTATAATAGAAAGTAAAATAAAAGTATATTTTTAGAAAAATATTATCTTAAGAGACACACTAGGTTTTAGATTTTTTTTCTTAGTAAAATAACTAAAAATTCTCTTGAACTGCCCTGACTTTTCAGAGAAGACTTTTCTTCCAAGTATACACAATTTATTTGTCAAACTTGCCTTTATTTCGTATAACTATATGCCCTAAGGAATCCCAAATTTCAGTAAAATATAAATAATTTTCTTTATACATGAACACTGTTAACATTTCTGTGGTATTAATTCAAATTTGTTAGGGTTATTTTAACAATATCTGCTGTATGTGCTGTAGTGCTGAAGTATAGTATACTAAACTTATAAGTCTTTCAAAACAGAACTGCTTCTCCTTGAAGTCTTGATCATCTATTTATTAACAACATGATTTAATTTTTATTGAGGAATGTACTGCCGTGGTGTTTTCATTGGTAGGAAAAGACGAATCTTTTTATCACAAACTAAACATAGCAAACAACGAGTGGTAGAAGCGAGTGCTGAAGCTGGGAGAGCTCTGTTCCATACATTCAAGTTTGAATCTGACACCTTTTGGGCATGGAAGCTCTGTTGTATCCATCTTCTGTGAGGAGCAGAATGAAGAGGTCTTCTCTTAGACAATTTTGTCATGGACCACTGAGAGGACCAGGACCTTCAGCTGTGTTCAGGATTAGAATGGAAACCAAAGTAAAGTGAAGAATATTGGAGTGATGTATTCTCATTACTGTGTTTTATTTAACAGATGGGATACAGTACAATGAACCATCTGTAGGTTATGAAGTGGCATCTGGGTCAGACCAAGGAAGAGCAAATTGGATTGATCCAAGTACAGGACTGCAAAAGAATAGATCAGTTTGGCTAAATACATATGTGAATAGAAGGGATACCTTTTCTGAGTTATATACAGGTGAAACCAAGTATTTTGGGCTTTTGTCACTGATGATTAACATAGAGTATCATGGAGAACATCATTGCTGTTTGGTGGGAATAGTTACACTTCCCCTTACTTTCCGCACTGTTGCATCACTTCTCCAAAACTAAGGAAAATAAATTTTTGTATCTGAAACTCCTGTTCTGGCTGTTGCTAGACATTTTAGATATTCAGAGGAGTTGAACTCTTCATTTTGAATGTACAGAGTTATGAGTATCTTGTATATTTTAGCAGAGAGAGGACTGACAGAGCAGAGCTATCAGGATGTCTCCTTGTCAGAAGTAGCAACTGGACAATTCACCCTTTTGCTGCTGTCTATTGACTAGGAGGGTGAGAAACCAGCAAAGCAACACTGCAAGCAATGGAACTGAAGTATCTCAGAAAGTCTGTGTTACTAAAATGTATTCCTTAACTTTACCTGTAATGTTTTAAGAGGTACATTCATAGGCTCTTGTGTTCAAGTATGTGACAATACACTAAAAAGCACTTAACTAACTGAAGTAGTTATTCTTTATTCTACATTGCTGAATATTTTCCTGGTTTCTTTTAAGAACTATTAAATTACATGTATGTAATTATAACTGAGCTCTGTTTCAGACAGTAATAGAATGAAGGTAGAGAATTTGGTACATAAAAGGGAATTTGGCCAGCTGGGAAAAGCTCACGGCGTGAAAGAAAATGCCTGTTTGTGCCTAGCTGCATTTGGAAAGGAGTGCTTGGCAAGTCTTTCTCTGAACTTCATGAAGTAAGCAGATTTTTAAGAAGCATTTGTGTGAAAAGAAAGCAGTAGTATGGCAGATGACTGGGGAAGGAGGTAAAAGTGAGATGATGGAAGAAGTGAGCACATGAAGAAAAATCAGACAAAAAGGCTCCAAGGTGTTCCTCAGTAAGAATTGAGATTATGGTTGATTTGTGTAGCTATCACCTTCACAGTGGTGTTATCCCAAAACACTGCTTAGAAATGAGACTGAGACTGAGAAATCTGTTTGTTCCTAGCTGGCATCTGGAAAAAAACCTGTCAGGTTTGTCCTTTGGGCTTGGCTTCTGTTTCCACAGGAGCTGGTCAGAGACTGATTTTTCTGGAAACCGCTGTGGAAAAGCCCATTTGACATAATCCTGAATAAGCACATTTGGAACAGAAACTGAGGTGGACTCTTGCATTTCCTGGTGTCTCATCTGTCTCCCACTGGCAGAGAGTGTGGGACCCTCACAGTCCTTAATGCGCTTTGCTGAAACAAATTGTATCTCTGAATTCAAACAGACTTAGTAGTAAATGTTAAATGAAGATGGTCAATAGTTATAGCTACTGCCAGACATGTCTGAGTTTCACAGAAAGTCTGTTTTTGCAATTGAAGACTGGATGTTGACAGCATACACTTCCAGCTCCTCCCCAGTGCTCCCCATGATGGTAACTGGCTGAGGCAGAGCTTTGCCAGTCTGAAATTTAAACATTTCTCCATGACATATTAGATTAAGCATTTCACCTGAGTCAAAGATCTGTATCATGCTGTTTCTATTGATAACTGATCTTCAATTAAACAATGGGCATTAATCTTAAGAGTAGCTATTCCCAAGATGTGTTAACAGAATGGGTTAGAGTATCTGCTGCTTGCTCTTTAGCTTGGAAAAGGAACTTCCTCCCTGCCCTAGCCATTGTAGAAATTGAAATGGTTATGGGGGGCTGAAAATATTAACCTCTGTCTCTTACTCCATGATTTCTGGTACAAGCAAGTCTGTCATGTTATTATGAATCATGCTTACTTAAATCCCCATTAAGTCTTGTTCATTTACTATTCTTACTATTCTTTTCTGACAACATTGTTAGGTTCCTAAAGAACCTTATCTGCTGCTAGACCTTAGTCTCCTCAAAGAATCTGTTGAAATCTGTGTTTTACACTAAGGAAAAATGGTTTTGTAGTTGATGTTTGATAGAAAACATTGAACCATCAAACATAAACACTGAACAATCACTATGTGGTGCCATTTGCTGCAATGCAAAGGTAAGTATATAGTCACAGTATATTGTCACAGTCATAGCAGTGACAAAGAATTGTGTTAGAACTCACCTATCCTTTTTATTGTATCCTGTATGTCAATTTAGTCATCATAACTAAAAAACCCAAGCATTAATGAAAAATATAATGGCTATCAAATTTATAGTCTAAGCTCCTCCCTTGTTTCCTCCTTCATCTCCTAGTTTCCCTCTAATTCGCCATCAAATTGTGAAATCTACAAAGCTGTCATCCCTCCTCTCCCTTCACTCTGCCTCTCCATGTTGTTCCTTTTCCTCCTTTCCTTTTCCTACAGTTTGAATGAGTTGATGGACCTCAGACTTTTTGGCTTTTTTATAGTAGCAGGTACTTCCATAGTTCAGAACCAAGTTATTCTTTCAGTACTGTTAAACTGGTAACGAAGACAACAGTTAACAAAAAACTAACATAGAAAGAAAGTCGAAATTCAAACATTTCCACTTAAAGTTTTCTTCTTTCAACATTCACGTGAGTGGGTTAAGGCTTACATAAAATATTTGCAACTGGTATATAGAGAAGATCAGATAATTTTTTTCATTCTTATTAAAATGTCACTCTTTGAATGTAAAGTAATAATAAGAAGAACCACCATTCTGTTTCAATAAATGATAACATGATCCTGGGTGACCACAAGTAATGACTTTTAACATTTTGCAGGTAACCTTGGGGTTTACAGTTCTTTGACTTAAATATTCAGTGAACTTTTCTGAATAACCACTAAGATGGTTGAAATAAGAACTGTACCTCATAATTTTTTTGAGACAACTGTGCTTGGAGCTGTTAATTATGATTAATAATTTGCTTAATTCATGTACATGTTCAGACTTTTGATCTATGTACTGTGACCTCTACCTTTTCTGGACTTGGATTATTTTAGAACTTTTAGAGACAGTATTTCATGTTCCGATTTCTATTTTTGCTTGCTTTAGTTGATACTTAATGTGCATTTGCTTAATAGGTGACTTTAATAACTCTGTTTAACAACAACTGCATTAGATATATTTCTAGCATATTATAGACCTCTTTTGATGTCTACTATGTTGATTTCTAGCCAAAATCCACAGTCTGGGTGTCTCTTTTCTCTTCGTTATTATATTTGACTGTGGTTTTACAATTTTTTTACTTAAAGCCTCTACTTAATATTAAAAAAGGTAATTATAATTTGGTTTCAATTTATGTTTTTCTGTAAGAGATTTTTTATAATATATGTCAAATCCACATCACTTTGTTGTGGCTGCTAGATTGAGATTTTTTTTTTTCAGTTTTTTTCTACCTGAGAGCTAGTTGTATCTTAGAATACTCCCTGCCTTGGGAGGGAGTAAATTTTTATGCTATTTCATGTATTACACGAGTCGCTGTCTTTGCCATCACAACTTCTGTGCTTATCAGCACATAGTAAATGTTATCCTCCCAAACCTACACAGAAATTTAGGGTTGCATATGCCTTCATGCCTTCTGCTGCATGACAGAATGCATCAGAACATTACAGCCCCAAATGTTCTCTTCCTCTTATGGGCAGATCTTTTCCCTGTAGATAACCACAAGCCATAGAGAGACTGAAACACCAACCTGTAACTTCTGCCTCATATATATAAATCATGAGTTAAATATTATGGCTAGCTGAATTGCTGCCTCTGACTGATGTCAAGGGTTGATTCAGCCAAGCAAAAGTGAGGAGAAACAGACTGTGTACAGCCTGGAGATAGCAAGGAAAGGGAAAGAATGCAGTCATGGGACATCCTGCTACATTAGAGGGAGGTGCTGGCTGCTGACGAGTTGCTTAGAGTCCCATTCTCTGTTGGCAAAAAAACCCCCCACAAAGCTGATCTTCTTTACTTCTTTAACCAAACTGTAGCTACCAATATGCTTTTTATTTAAGCATTTACTGGCTCTTGCAGACTGACCACTCATGTGCAAGGCTTTCTGGATGTAAAGGTTGTGTGGATGATCTGTAGATTTGCCTAGAAACTTAATCCGTTCTAAGCCAAGTTCTTGGCCTGGGTCCCACTGGAATTTATTGACCTACTGAACCTGGACAGATTGAGTGAGTAAATGAAAAAGAGGCTAGGGAGGCTGGATTTGGCCCAGATCTTGGACATTCATTCATATTACTGAATTTAATAACTTCTTGAGCTCCACAGAATGAAACCTTAATTTTTCCTAAACTGGCTATTACTAAAAATATCTTACCTGTTAGAAAAGGGTCCAACCATAGGACTTTAACCATGCTGAGTTCTTGATTTATGGAATGACTCTGAAGGAGTCATCCATTTCATTGACATAGTGTTTCAAATTGAGGGTTTATATGTAATATTTTTCATATGATCTGAATATCCTTATGATCATAAAAGCTTGTTAACTGAAAGCAAGAAAATCAGACAAGTTAAATTTCTGTTGTTTTCCTCTGAGTTGCCTTTTCTTTGTGGAGAATTCTGACCAAATAATAAAATATAGTTCAATAAAAATTAAAAAAAATATTTAAAAAGAAAAATAAAAAGCCATTTCATGAACTTTTTGTGGCCTGAAATTTTTGTCCACAGAGGCATGAGCTTAAGGTATGGGTAAATTTCACCATAACTACATGTCTTTTTCCTATGTTATTTCTGACTTACCATTGCTCCACTCTTTTTACATGCTTCTTTGCACTTACTCGATCATTTCACAGCCCAGTTGTTCTTTTTGGTCAGGTGGCCTGTAACATTCAGTTTACTGCCTGAAACATCTCCAAGCTCAGTACATAATGACTCAACACCATTACCCATTTCTCCCCACCTTCTTCTTATGGGGTCTAATAAATCCTCTTTTACCAACAAGGCTATGACAGGTCCTTTGCTTTTCTTATATGTCTTTTTAAAATAAAATACATCTTTTAATATCTTGCTCCAGTCTGCTTTCAGTTATGATACCATATTTTCTCCACATTATTATCTGTCCAGTTCTTCTCCTTTTTTCCTAGCTAAACTTTCCATTAGTGTTTATAGAAGACATTAATACCCCCAAATTACTGATCTTGTTTTTCTCTATATTAGTGTTCATAAATATAAATTTCCCTTTTATCTTTTTTCCATCTATATCTCATGTCCATTCCTTTCATCTTGGTCTAGCCCTTGACTGAACTTCCCACAACTCTGGCGTTTTAGAAGAAAAAGCACTGCAATAAACTTCCATAGTTGTAGAAGATCCTTTAATCCTGGAATTGTTGTTTCACGGCACAGGCACAGCCTCTGTCCCTTTCACAGATACAACTTGTAAGCCAAGTGTGTGAGTTACAAAGGGATGACATGAATTTTTTTTGTGTTTTGTGTGCCATTTAAAAATGAGAATCAGTCAGATTTCCTTTAATTACCACTGGAGTAAGTCCTCCAAGTTCTAAGCCTCATTGCAACCAATACTCTCTGTCCAAATGAAGATCAATTTTTTTCAACAAATTTTATTTTTTATTCTTACCATTTTAATGCTTTAAAATGTTGATGGAAGAAAATGGTTTTTACCTGATGAATCCTTTCACAAATACATTTTTGTGGAATTTCCAGCTGGAATACTTTTGCAGATTTTTCTCATCTCCTAGTCTGAATCAGTAAAATACAATACCCTCAGTCATGGAGTCAAAATGTTATAAATTATTTGAAATAATCCTGTAGCTTGGTTAATAGAAGAAACCATTAATGCCAATAACTCTGGCTCCAGGTGAGCAACTGGGGCAAATACATGTTTAACTTCTTGTCAGTGATGAGAACACAGTGGTCGTTTTCAGGACTAGCCTTCAAAACTTCATGTGTAAAATCTCAGAGTTAACAAATTTCCTTCTTTAATATTTTTACATAAAGCCATACGTTTTTATTGGCATAATGTTTGGATATTTTTAACAATTGTAAAAATTATTTAAAATAGCAAGAAATAAAATAGCAATAAAATAGCTGATTTAACTTGGTCTTAGACTGCTAATGAATTTTAACCCAAACCTTGATGGCAATTTTCTAGCTGCTAGTCACAGTCTTATTCCTTGAAGTTCTTCAACTAGTCAATGTGTGGCTACCTATAACTTGCAAATCAAACAGCTGTTTCCAGACATTTCCGATTTTCCATCATCTGACAGTTCACAAATCTTACTTTTACTTATTTTAAGCAGGCAGAATGTTGATTTCTTTTATCCCTTGCTCCAGCATATTCCACTATTCAGGGATAAATTCATGGACATACAAAACCTCTCTAAGCATAGTTTCATATCCCATTGAGTAGAAAAGTGTTTGGAATTGGAAAATTCATTGCAGGATGGAATATCAGGATACAGTGCAGTAGAAATCCTAACATAATGAATTAACATGTTTATTAATCCATACAGCAGACAAAAGAGGAGATTTGTTTGAAAAACAAATCCTTCTGAGATTGAGAGTTGAAGGGTATATAAATGGGTTGAAGTCATTACAGCCTTTTCTTAACAGGCATGCTCACTAACGAGAAGCATCTCATCAAGTATCTTTCTTAAAAAATATAAAAGGGATGGGTCACAAAATCCTTCTTTATTACAAGTAATTTTTTTATATGCTTTGAGAGAATTTTCTTCATTTTGAATCCAGCAAAGATATGGATTTTAGAGTAGGATAGAGTAAGCAGAATTACTGTTTATCTGTCCTTTTTTCCAAGTGTGTATAACCCTTGTTAATTTTATATTTTGGTATCCATGATCCAAAGTGATGCATTTTTCTTTCTTTTAGATAACATTCAAATATATATACTTTTAAACATATATATTTATATGTTTATATATATAAGCTGTGACTAATCTATGTGTCTTAAAGTCACTTTTATATAGTTTTCTGAAGCTAGGATTTAATTTCATATATATTTACATTTTGCGAATTCTTTCATATTCAGTAATTCCATGACATTGAAAACAGCACCCTAGGCTGTGGAACAATTCTTGCAGACCTGTCTGGTGCTGTGGATTTTCAGACTTTCTGTGGAGACTCTGACTTCTTGAAACTGTTAATACCATCTTTTTGTCTGTTTTCCTGTTAAGAGCAACCTGAGCTGGTAACACTTTCACTCTCACTGAACTGCAAGATTTACATACATTCTTCACAAACAGTGAGACTTAATTAAGAAAGTGGAACACAAATCTGTTTTGTCCTGATGACAAACCACTGAGTCACAGTAACATTCCACCTTCCTTCCCAACCTCTGTTGTCCATCTGAAGTTACTGTAATTGGCAAAGCCAGTTTGGATTTTCCATTGCAGCGATGAGACTACCAGCACTCTTTTTTGAACTCTGACATTACAGGTCCTTTCATGAACCTCTGTCATTGATGGTTGATGTAAATTATACCAGCAATGTAAATTTGAACTGACATGTGATTCATCCTAGGAGCAGATCATCCCCTTTCTGTACCCAGTGCTAGTAAATGCTCCTAATCATTATCAGTTTATGAGGGACTCAAATTTTTTCTGTGATTTTAGGTGATCAGATATTTTCACTGCTCTAGCCTAAACCCTAGGAAGTCCTTGTGCTAAAGAATTAGAGAGAATCCAATTCATCTGTGTTTTAGAGAACAAATAAAAGAGAGACTACAACAGGGAGATGTTCAAAATTTACCATCCTCTTAGATACTTCTTATTCTTAAAATTCTTAGAAGAAAGTCCAACCACAACAGACACTTATTAATTACTTAATTAATAATATTAATTAATTAATTAACTACTCCTTCATCTTTGAGTGGCAGATGTCCCTGAATTTTCAAATACGAACCCTTCCCTCCTGTAAGGAAAATGTAGTATTTGACTACATTGTCTTAGGGCATCTGAAAGTTCAGGAAAAAATAAATCTCATCAAGGTCTAAAGCATCTGGCAATATCTTTAACCACAATATGATTAAGGAGTAGTTAGACTGACCTTCTCTGTGTAAATACTAGTGTGAAGTTAAATGCTTCTGCACATCAGAAGATGCTGTCTCCTTTAATTGTAATTCAATAGTTAGGCAAACAGCCGAAATCCAATTCATGTAACGAATTTAAAATAATTTTCTCCACATCTAAAAAGTTCCACTAAGTTTTGTTGCACAAACTCACACAAGGTATGTGATCCTTCCATAGCAGTAGAAAATAAATGCATGTGCTTGATATTTAAAGGCAATTATTTTCTCTCTTGAATCTAAGAATTGTATGTGATGTGTTCTGGTCTCATTATTTTACATGGCATCCATTACAAGCATTATTAAACACCAGTTTTCAGGCTGAATGTACCCCTAGCTTTACCCACTATGACAATTCTTTTCTCTGTTTTCATGCTTTGCCAATCTGCAGGCTACTGTGAATAAGAAAAAAATCCTCAGAGGTCTGGAAGTCATGCCAGCAGATTAACTACAACAAATCCATGTTGAATACAATGTGGTTAAAGGTCAGGTTGAAGGCTTGACAAACACATCACTTAGATGAACCAATTACAAAAAAAAAAAAAACAACAAAAAAAAAAAAACCAAAACACAAAACAAAACAAGCCACAAAAAAAAACAAACAAACAAACAAAAAAAAAAAAAACACAAACTTTTTTTGTCATTATAACTGTAANAAAAAAAAAAAAAACAAGCCACAAAAAACAAACAAACAAACAAAAACTTCAAAACCAAAACCCAACCAACCAGCCAAACAAAACAACAAAAAAACCCCAAGTACGACCAGTTTTAAGAAAAGCTTTATGTATTTGGGACTGCTTAAAACTTCTATCTTTCTTCTGAGACATTGTTTTGTGGTGGGGATCCAATGGACAATACTGCCTGCATACTACCAGTGTCTGCAAGACGTGATCTGAAAAGAAATAGAGGAAAGACCTAATAATTTGCCCCCAAATATATTTTGGTATGAAATATCTATGAAAGATTTATCTTGGGGTTTTTTTCAGTATATGCAGCCAGGTCCTAAGTGTCTTAGATTTTAACCTCTTGACTCACGCTATGATAATTGACACAAGACTGGTCTTGGTAACTGAATCATTCACTAAAAAAAGATATAATCAAAACTTCGCTCATTCTAGATAATACAAACATGATTTGTTATCCATAAAATTTAAGCACAATTAAACTGGGGAAAAACTCCCAACTATGTATTGGCTTTGGGCTCATAACAAAAAGAGCTTCTCCTGTTTTATGAGCCTTGGATTACCAAATAACCTTGACAGCTGAATCAGTGTTCCATGACAACAAGCAGGCCATTGATAAATAGCAACAAAACTATTAGATGTTGAATTTAAGAGATGAGTAATGGAGAAGATAAATTATAGGTTTACCACTTGACAAAGTACAGCTTGACAAATCAGTGATAACCTGCATGTGTGTCTATGTATGAATGTGCACAAGGAAAAGAGAGAAATAGAAACTTTTAAAGACGAAGGTAAAATCAGCATGACATGAATATTACAAAGGTATAAATATATTCTTTTCGTAGTACTAAAATTCCTGTTTTCCATTATCAAATCCTTAGCAAATGATGTGTATTTGAAAAAGCTGCCATTTGTGATTTTTTTTTCTGGTTTTATTTAAATTTTTCATTTTAAGCACTGTAAGGTAGAAAAGGGGAGGAATTTCTGATATGTTGTACAACTTCAAACTTTTTCCTGCAAACTAATAGATTCCAAGTAAAGCTCGAACCCAGCAGTTTAAAGGACAATCAGCAAGAGCAAGAGCTGAAAAATCTCTTCCTGGAGAAAGGAGTGAAATTTGAACTTTCTAAGCAATAAGTGACAACTATGTTTGTCAACTTATAATCAGAATGGTTTCAGGAGTGACTTTACTAAAAGTTGAATCTTATGTATTTTTTAAAAAATGATGAGACCTATAGAGGAAATCTGGATGGGTGGCTGCTCATGAACAGAAAAAGATACAATAAGGACAAGTTAATGCATCAGTCTTTTATAGAGGAGAAATTTTCTAACATGACCAATGTGCTCCCAAGAAGATCTGTGGGCTGCCTGTCCTGTCTTTGATGCAGAAGCTTTTGATTTACTGCTGTTAACTGTGGTGGTTCTGTTAGGTGGGATCCTTGTGCTCTCACTTCCCAGAGCAGATCTGCAGGTGGCAGGAGGCAGCAGTACTCCCACACTGGTTTTGACCATGGTCTGCTGACATCTGAGCTTGACTCTCTTTTCCAGTTGTGGTGAAAAACCAATGTGTTGAGTAAGTGTTATGCCAGTCCACAGTGTGGGACCTGTAACATTATGTTACTAGAAAAGGGTTGTACTTAGTGAGCAAGAGAACAGCAATGAATTTACCATATTATCACATTTTCCCTTAACTTGAGGTTAATCAAATCTTGACAATATTCAGACAAATTACAGGATTAAGATTGAAGAAATAGATGAAGTTCTGTGACTTGTGTTGCACAAGAGGGCATATTACATGATCCAATTGGATCTTCTGTTCCAAAAAAACTATTAATTATGCTGGTGTAAGAAACAGCTATTTTTTTGTTAAAGAGGAATTAAACACTGGAAATTCATCATATCCTAAACACTTTCACAGTATCTACAGGAGGGTAACTTGAAAAATAAATGAGAAACATCAAAAGCAAACCTACTGAAGGTTTTGTTTTTTAAAAACAATTGTGTATGAAGGGATTTCAAACTTTCGTCATTTATTCAATTTTCCTGGAACAGTAAGACTGGTATTAACTGCCATTCACAAATATGAACTAAGTAATTATATTCCCTTAGAAAAAAATTATGCATATTTTTTGACACTTCATCCATCTCTGATATCTGTTATAAGGGCATTATTTCCAGTGGTACATGGATACTACTGTGATTCTGACCTTTATTATAATATTCATGTTATCCTCTGTTCATAAACAGAGAAATAACACAGAAGCCATACTTTATTCAACTACAGAATATGCTTACCATCCCATATTCCTGGATTCCAGATGCCAATAGCATTTTACCCTTCAGAAGATCAAGAATATGCAGTGTTTGAGATGCATGTGATGGAATTTTAACATTCCCCCTAAAATGCAGATTTTTGTATTTACATGTCCTTTATATTTACAATGAAGGATTGTCAAAAAGGTGATTACCCGAAAGCATTTTTGATTTTTTTAACAAAAAGCTCAAGTTAGTCATATGCTTTCATCCAAAACAATCAGAACCTGAGCCAATTTAGTGCACATAAGATACCTTGGAAGGATTAATTTATGCTGTTGAGCTTGTAATATGTGTAACCAATAGGAGTTCTCTTCATACTTTTTTTTTTTTTTNCAAATGCAAAATCCAACACCTGAGGGCATCATGTAGATTTGTAATGCAGCCTGGGGGTACCTAAGGTTGAGAAACAATTGAGTGGATTACACAGATCCATATATGTACTTTTTTCATCTCTGACAGATATAATATGAACACTATTATTTATGCTACAAAAATTTCTTAGTATACTCTGTGTGAGAGAAAAACAAAATCATGTCAAATCACTTACAGGAAAAATTATTAAGAAAAGAATGTTGAGAATTCCAGCCTCTTTAGGGATGTGTCTTACGTTGTAATACCTACATGCCATACAGATTTGATCATGACAAAGGTTTGGCTAAATAACTGTAGAACCAAATGAATATTCAGATCAATATACGGGTCTATTAGGAACTGAAAGAAGTACATGAAACTTGCTAAAGCTCTTCCTCTCTAAAATCCTGCCATTCCTCCTTCTGTCAGTCATCTGAAAGTTAGGCATCTGAACTGGGTAACACCTTTCCCAGGGAACAGGTCCTCACTTAAAATTATATCTGTGTGAAAAAGCTCCGCCTTTTTTCACATAGATATAGTTTTAAGTGAGATGAATATCCCTTTGCAGGAGCCTTTTTTCATATCTATACAGAGACCTGAGAAGAGGTTAAACCAGGTCTTTAGGGCTGGAGTAAATTAAATTAAACCAATGCTCAGGACTAATATTGAAAGAGGGACCTGTGTTGCAAAATGTTATCCATGTACAGTGTGTTTCTCACAGGTTTTATGCTGTTGAACTCAACATGTGTAATTGGATATTCATACTGATGTAAAGGTAATGGACCAAAGGCTCAGGATTTTGTAATACAGCTGGTGGTATTATTTTCCCTTTAGCTGTTTTCCTGGATTATCAACAGTACAATTTTGTTTATTGTTTCCTTAAGGCTGTTGGGTATGGATTCTTTTTGTTTTGTTTTATTCCGCATTCCCCTTACCCCAAAAAAATTTTGACAGTAGTGAAAAGAAATGGGATTTGGCTATGGTCTGGACTTTCAGTACCTGGGCTAAAATTAAATATCCACTAGACACAATTTTCTGAAACTGCAAGTGATTTAGCATTTTGTCAGTTCTTACTTTTATACTTAGAATTAAACTATAGGGTGGTTCTATTTTTAAAATAATTTGCTCCTCACTTCTCCCATTTTTTCTCTGTCCCTGGCAATTGATCATTGCAGTGCCTACAAATGCTCCATGGCTAAGAAGAGAAAAGCTGAAGATCAGATATCAGGTGTTCCTGTCAACAAAAGAAAGTCCCTGTTAATGAAACCCCGCCATTACAGCCCCAGCCTGGAATGCAAAGAAGAAAATGAAGACAGGACAGAGCTACAGGAAGATATCAGTGTCCTCAAAAGCAGCTCAGCTCCAGGTAGTTGCTTGAACTCCATTTGAACTTGAACTCCACAGGAAGGGAGATAGAAAACCAATATTTTGAAGCAGAATGCAAGACATGTTTGACTTCTAAGACAGTTGAAATGGTGCCTTTCTGTCCAGGTTTAAGTGTCATACTTCCATTTATTTTGTACAATAGCTCCTGAGGTCTAGTAAATACTTTGTAGGTCACACAGAGACAACTACTGCAGCAGGTCAGATATGGAGCAGCATCTGCTTCTCCACTACCTTTGTCAAAGGACAAACTTAAGCCTACCACCATCCCACACATTTCTGAAGAGCAGATTTTCACTGGAATATATAGAGCTCTTAGGAGGGAAAAATAATGCTTAGCAAAACATTGTTGACTTTAACATTTAGCAAAGCAATTTCATGCGTGTGACTGCTGTGTGTGTTCTGTTTAACACGATTATTAGACTCAGCACTTTTATACTTGTTATTCCAACACTGGTAAGCCGAACATATCCAACAATTTATAGCAGCTTCTACAATGTGTATGCTGGAAAACATGGACAAGGATGGGGGGAAAGAAAGATATAGCTATATAGTATGTTTTGATTACTCTTCCTTTCTAATATTTTTTTAATATATATTCAAGTTGAACAAAAAGTCTCCAACCAAATTGTTTTCCACATATTTGTTTAAGAAGTCGTGCCAAAAATAGTTAATCAGACAAGTGAGAAGATATCAATGGAAGATATCAGGAAGACATTGGCAGTCACCTGCACACAGCAAATGTTAAAATAAAAGGAATTTGATGTGCCACTGGGAAATTAGTAATCATAAATAATATGCAAACTGACTGAATTTGAATGTCACTCAGTTGCTGGTTGCTATCAGAATAAAAAGATAATTTATTTTCCACTTATTTTCTTCTTATCAAATGTTTTTGAAAGACAGGGGGGTAGAATATATCATCTAGGGTCCCTTTACCACAAAAAACTGGACCTAGATGGTCTTTCAAGGTCCCTTCCAGCCTGGGCTGTCCTATTATTTTATGATGAACTGAGATTAGTTATTTGTGTATTTACCCACTCTAAATTGAACTGGCTTAAACCAAAACAAACTCCGCAAATTTTATACATATGATTACTATAAAACACACAAAAAAGGAAGAAGAATATCATCCAGATGAAAGAGTCAAATCTTGATTCTACCAAAATAGTGGAGGTCTTTGTGGCATTCCTATAACAGCAAAGTTTTCAGTCAGCCATCACTTGTAAATCTTCTAGAAGGAGATTTTCCCAAAGGTCTGCATCCCATTGCTGTGAAAGCCTAGAAGGTAGCTCCATCTTCAAACAGAACATTAATTGGCAAGGTGATAAACCTCTCTGTCTTTTGGGTGACATTTTAAAGAAAAAATCATCAAGGAAAAAATCCCATACCTCTCAGTGCCTGTTCAGGCTGTAGGGAGTATTTCTAGCTCCTAACACCAGAAGGGAATCTGTTGGAGTAAGAGTTCCTGCACAGTTCTTGTCTTGGGGTTTTGTTATTGTTCGTTTTGACCTTNTTTTTGGTTTTTTTTTTTTTTTTTTTTTCTTTTTTTTTTTTTTTTTTTTTTTTTTTTTAAAAGATGTTTGGATTTTTAGCTAATTTTTTTGTGTTGATTCAGCCTGGTTCCTGACCATCTAGAGCTGCACTCAGTAAATGTCTTTTTCTTCCCCTTTTTCTGTCCTCTGCACATCTTGAAGAACTCGACGAAGAGAAATTACTGTGATGGGTGTAAAGGTAGACTCTGTGTCATATACTGACAAACCTAAGTTACTGAGCTTTTTAAAGTTCCCTTTTCAAAAAGGGGAAAGTGTTGGGCCAAATCTGTTGATAAAAAAGTAGGGAAACCATACCTTTCAGTAAAAAAAAAAAATCCCACTTGACTTTGAAAAGATGTACTTGATACCAGTATGATATATTCCAACCTGCTTGTGTCAGTGGTAACACAACTTACATAATTTGCATAAATTTTTCCAGCTACAAAACAAATTTCTGTGAAAGCATACAGTTGGTCTGGGTATGTAGGTTTACTTTGAATTTCTTAGTGTAATATTGCTCACTTTGTTATGAACTCGTGATTTTTTTCAGTTGATCAGTTAATGATTCAGTTCATGGATTGATGCAACTGTAAACTAAGCTGAGTTTCAATTGTTTTAAAAGTAAATTTACAGTCTGTAGATGTAAAAAGCAAAGCTGGGACAGCTGAACCATTAAGACTGATTCAACAATAAATTTTTAAACATTACTTTAAAAATTGCTGATTATTTAAGGAATAAAAATTTTTTATCACAAACTTATTTTTCATCTTTCACACATAAAAATAACTGAAAAAAACCTCTTACAACTGAACATTTTGCTTGATTTGATTTCTTTTGATGGGTGGGAGATTTCTTTTAAGATAGATCTTGTTACTTTTTGAAATTACCCACTGATGGGACTCTGTTATTTTCCAAATGCAGAAGAGCAAATAATGGAAATCCATTTGACTAAAGTTAGTTATAGAGCCAAATCATCATTCTTACTTGCTGAGATGTGAAAAGATGGCAGACTTCATTCAGAATACTGCAATGTGTGTGGTACTAGACCAGCTGCTAAAAAGTTACACGAAGGTTTACAGACACCTCTTTAAATACAACTTTATGCACACAGTGCACAAGGCCACCTCTGCCTGCATGAGTCCAATTTTCTGAAGAAGAATAAGAATTAATCAATATTTTCTTTTAACATATAACAAACAGTTGAACCAAACAATTATGTAAACTGGAAATGACCCAAAATGCTAACAGTTTGGCAGCAGTAAAGTGAAATGCATTGTGGTGCACATGTGCATTTTTGTCCCCCTTTTCCCCTCCACAATAATCTGCACTTAATAGGAATATTTTAAACTATGTAGCTAAGCAACAGAGGTAATTGTTGCTTTCTAGAGCTTTTGTTAGGCACTCTAACACAGCCCAAATATGCATAATTAGGTATAATGTCTATAAATCATTATTGTACACATGTGGGTAGTTAAGTGGATTGAGAGAATAGTTCAATGAATTGGACATATTCACTGAAAATGCTTTTTATTTGTTTTCTGTAGTTCATAATACTTTAAAATTATCATAACCCTTTACACTTTCTCTTAATAGCTCACTGTGTTATTGAGAGAAACTTCATTTGCATTTTAGGCTATGTTTAATTTATTATTTAAACCTGGAGTTCTTCTGTTTCAGGGAAGGACAGACACATCTTATGAAACAGTCTATGCTTGTTTATTCATCCTCCTTTCTAGGAAGTAAAATGTTAAATTTTTCAGTTTATGTTGAATAGATCCCAACAAAAGAATGTACCCTATAATCAACATTATTGAAGGGGCCAGTGTTGTGACTAAATTCTTCCCTTCATCCAAAAATGCTTTTAGTTACTATGGCAATATTTACTTGATCCTGGCAAAACCAGTGTTGATTTTAGAGAGATAATTACCAGAAAGGAAGATGATGGAGATGTATTTTTGAGTGTCCTTGTCAGAGGAAATGTTTATAAAAAATTAAATGAGATACAAAAGGCATATTGTCTTCCACACTGACAACCTCTCCTACATGCAGCCTTTATTACCTGCTGGCTGCTGCTTTTCTTCTGAAGAAAGATGTTTATAAAGACAGGATGCACTTCAGTGGTGTCTTTAACAAGTCCTTTATGAGTCTGTACATAACAACCATTTCTGTTTGCCTGTGCATGACCTGATCTATACTCAGTGTGGCAATTTCAGTGGTGACCAGGAGTTTGCCCTTTGTGAAGTATTGAGGATTTTTCCATCAAGATCTTTCATGGGATCCTGGATGACTGGGAAAGTAATTAGAGTTTATTTTGAGAAAATATTTGGGAATCTTAGATGAAATAAAAGTGAAAATAGATCAGAGGAATTTTAAAATGTGTTTGTGTGCTTGTATATATATATATATGCACAGATTGTGTAGATTATATGTATATATGTAATATCAATGTATGGCACATTATATTTACATACATGTTTATGATTGTGTGTGCGTGTGCATGTATTCTAAGTAATCAGTGAGAAATGGGGGTATAATTTTCTTCTCATTTAATCCTGGAACTGTAATATGAAGTATATATAATCTTAGAAGGGTTTTTCATCATGCTACAAGCAGTCATTTCAAACAGATCCTTGGTGTGAATTCAGTCATTTCAGAGTACCTTTCTGAGTAATGAAACAGTAGTTGGTAAGTCAATATCTTCATGTCACTTTGACAAGATACAAAAAATAGTTATTCTTACATATTTCTCTTGCCTTTTTTCTCATACAGAGGAGAGTACTCCAAAATTATCTGAGGAAACCCCTCATTTGGGTGGGCAAGAAAATTCCAGTCAAAGAAAAGACAACTACTCCAGCTATCAAGATGCCGTAGCCAAATCTTTGATGAACATGGGAAAAGTAGCAAAAGATGCACCCAGTCAAACAGTGGCAGAAAATCTAAACGATAGTGGCATTCAATCCTTAAAAACAGAAAGTGATGACACTGATGAATGTTACCTGATTAGCTCAGCTGAAGGAAAGGAAAAGACTGCTATTTCTGACTCAAAATACTGCTCATCTGAGGAAAACGAAAGTAACTCTGAAATTATGGACAACGAGTGGGATAGCTCTTCAAATTTCTCAGACGAAACTAGTGTAAAGCCCCCTGTAACTCAGAAATACATTGTAGAGTGTAACCAACCCAGCATCCTGGAAGTCCCAGAAATTAAGAAGGAAGAGGTCGAATATGGTCCTTGTGAAACACTCTGTGACTCAGAAGCAGAGCTAAGAGCACCCCAGGAGCCTCACTCGGATCTTTTTGAGAAGAGAATTCAGAATCTATTCCCTGAAAGTGAGGAAGATGACAACGAGTGCCTGTCAGAAACCACAGACGTGTCAGTTGAGCTGGACAAAACAAAAGGGAACTTGAATTTATTAGAGCAAGCAATCGCTCTGCAGGCAGAGCAGGGGCATGTGTTCCACAGCACCTACAAGGAACTGGATAGGTTTCTTCTGGAACATCTAGCAGGGGAAAGGAGACAAACCAAAGTTATTGACATTGGTGGGAGACAGATATTTAGCAGCAAACGTAAGGAAGTATTTTTGGCTCTTCTTGCTGGCTTAAGCATTTGTCCTGTGACTGATAGAGGATTCTGAGCTGGGTTTTATAGCAACAGTAAAGAATCTGGAATTTAGCTGGTAATTTTGTTAATTATGTACCTTCACACTAGTGCCTCACGTCTAACCAGGTTAAATGCTAGGTACTTGGCTTCCAGCCAAACTGCTATGTGAAATGATCAGTAATGGGTACTAAAAGGCCTGTGTAGCTGGCACGGACATTTCTTCTCCTCCTTTTCCTCCTCCTCTGCTTCCTCCTCTGTAGATTGCTAATACAAGCCTCCAAAGTTTCAGCAGCCAAAAGACAAGGCATTAAAACAGTGCTCAAGGGCAAGTTTAGGGTGAAAAATTGGCCTCTCCCAAAGATACTACCTAATTCCTAAGCCGTGTGTTTTCAGGGTTCAGTCTACTTCACATGTCAATCATTATTACGTCAATCAATATTACATTTTGCTACATCCAGCACTTCTGAGCCAGGAAAGCACAAGCCATGCTCTTCTGCCTCATTCGCCATCAGCAGAAGTACCAGTAAATTCTAAAATCTCTATTGTTTCTGAGGGTTTGTGGTATCCTACAAACCCATAGGAACATCACTCAATTTTCAGCACTTAATCAGGCTTCCACAAGTGGAGATGTAAAAGATTTTGGTTTGATTTAAAAACTATGCTGTCTTGTATGCAACTCCTCAATTGAGGATAATTACAGAACATCAAGGGATGTCATTTTATAAGCACACTCCCTTCTATAGTAAGTAACAATACATTCATCTGTCCTTTGACGTTTCCTTTTGGCCTTCCAAACATCCCGAGGTCACCCTAGCATTGATGCAATTTATGCTTTTGATAAATGATTTACTTTGGTATTTCTAATGTAACTTTAGAGTAGTTCCTGTGGACATTACAAATACTATAGTAATTTACTTATCTAAAACATTTAATGTGAAAGAAAACTGACAGGCATTTTTAGGAGCTGCAACTGTAAAATATTTTCTGCAGTATTTGGGAAGAAAATGCAGACATCTCCTTTTTGTGTCTCAAGCAGTGTTTTCATTAGCATGTGTTAAGCTGTGCATGCATGATAATAGTCTACCTTTTATTAAACTATGTGAACCTTTATCTGCTCAGCATATACAGGAACTATATATATATATCCTTTCCTACCATGAGAGTAGCTGTGCTTACATTGATGTCAATGTGACTTTCTCACAGCGCATATAGGAAAGAGCAGTGAGGTAAGAATGGCACAATCTATCCTTTCCTGATTTACCACATATTATAATTAGCTGTGGTTTCCAGGTGAGTTCAGAGGTAATACCCATGGAGAAACACACCAGGCTTTGTTTGGGTTGTATAAGCACCATATGATGGTGATGTAGTCAATGTTGTATCGGGCACATAATTTTGCCACTTTATATAATTAACTGGGTTTTATTTCTAAAAATCTACCATCAAATACATTAGCACTTAATTTTCATTCTTGGATGCTACATCAGAAAAAAAATCTATTTCATGATAAATCTTTCCAATTACCAGAGGAACACTAAATCATATTTCAGGGTCCCTCTTTATTTTCTGTTCACTATTGCAGCACTTTCCATTTGCGGTGATTCTAAAAAGCGTGTGGTCTCCTGATGATGTTGAGTCTATTTTTTTTCATCCCAATTTATTTATTTTATTTTTTTTAATCTAAAAACTTGCCAGGAAGTTTAACCCTCAGCTGCTCTGGTGATTCTGTCTCTAAGCACATCCTGCCTCATAGTCCAGAAAAATGAGCTCAAAGGAGGCAGCTCCCTGTTCTGGCTGCAGCTGTTTTCTCCCCCAGCACCAAATGCTGTTGGCAGCCAATCACAGATGGAGCTAAAACCATCCTCAGCAATTTATGTGACCACTTCCTTCAGATTTCTCACAAGAGAATTTCTGGACCAGAAATCATTCCTTTCTAGCCCAGACTTTTGATCCTGCGTTGGAAATCAAATAAAGGTTTTCTGACCAGTGCTTCTAGCACAATTCTAGGTGCTTGAAACAGGAATTGGGCATGCACTGTGGCCGTTAGAGAGTGGTAGCTGTGGGGCTGGGCTGAGACCTCGCCTTTGAAAGGGTATCGGCTGCTCCATGTTTTCAGTGTCTTTGTGGGCTGCTCCACAAAGCAGCATTGCCATGTGTACCAGAGGGAGCTGCTTGCCTTGCCTCTCAAATGTAAAGTGGCATGTATTCAGTTTCCTAACAAAGAACCTACAGCCTAGAGATCTGTGATATTTAAGGAATGGCTTCTGGTTGAAATGCTTTTTGTTTGTTTGTTTATTTGTTTCACACCTCAGCTTTTATTTCGTTGTCCCAGCTTCCTGGAGTCTGACATTAACAGAGCAAAAGATTGTTTCTCCTTTTTTTTATTTATTCTTTTATAGATCTTGCTGTTGGCTCATGCTGCCAGTTTTCTGGCTTATTGGATTGTGGCTTCTGTCCTGTTTGAGGTTCTGAATGGAATAAATGACACTGCAATTCTAAAGCTATATAGTTTAGCACATAAATGGCATATTGGGAGAGGGAAATCATTGTTTAAAGGACAGAATATGAAAACCTGAAGTGATGTTTCAGTTGCATATATCCCTGTTAAAACTTGCACAGGAATTAAATCTGAAGTATGAAACAGAGAATATCACACTGCTAGGATCACTCAGCTGAGTGCAGACAGGGGCTAAACCCATACAAAATTTTTATCTGATTTCTCTGCAGATTCACCCAGGCCTGAAAAGAGAGAAACCAAATGCCCCATCCCAGGATGCGATGGCACAGGGCACGTGACTGGGCTGTACCCTCACCACCGCAGCCTCTCAGGCTGTCCACATAAAGTTAGAGTGCCACTAGAAAGTGAGTATCATCACCCTGCAGGCCACAATAACAACTGGATCTGTCTCAGTATTGTGCGTAGTGTGTGCTTGTGCTGGAGGAGAATCCCCTTTTTTCTGCACGAGATTGCAGGATGAGGCTGGGAAAGAAGCCATCACACCTTCTTTGCCCTCCAGCTCATAGTCACAGTCCTGCTTCCCACACTTGTGCTGCTCAAGTGCTCAGCAGCATCGTTACAAATAGCAGCAGGCTCCTCAGGTAGCCTGGGAAGAACAAGATCAGACAACCTATGCCCACACTGTCAGCAGACCTGCATGCTGTAGTCCCATGGATCTTCAAGATGTTGCTCACTCACACCTTTGCTGAGGCACAACATCACCTGCTTGTTTCAGAGCTGTGGCCTCATTTGCTGCCATCGCACACCGAGGCTGCTGGTTTTCATTGCCAACAGATGAGAGGCCTGGGCATGCTAATGCAGAGATGTTTCCAGTGTCCCCCTTACTGCTGAGGTCAGAAAGGTTATTTCCATTAGTACATCCCAGCACACACAGGATGTACTGATGGAAATAAGCAGGTAGCAGGAAACAAACATCCACAGCAGGTCCCTCTCTTGTGACAGTATCACACTAACCGTTTTATACCCAGTCTAGACTGAATTTCCCTGCTTATTTCTTACTGTGCTGCTCTGATTACCTTGACTTGTGTGTGTGTGTGTTATCCTGCAACACGATGCAATGAAATGCTGTGTAATAAGCCAAAACTTAATGTGAAGCTATCTGCTTAAACAACCTAGTTAGTCAGATGGTTCTTTGTGGTGGTATGCATAACAACAAATTAAAAGGATATTTGCACTTTACCAAAATCCTCTTCCTAACTGTAGCTCTCCCTTTTTAAAAATCTGTTACTAAACTTGTATTTATGGAAACATCTGCTGAATTAAGCAGGCTGCATTAGGAAGCCTTAGCAACATTAGCTTCCTAAAAACTTAAAATTAACAAGTCCTTGTTACTTATCACACTTCCAATTAGATGTGCTCTGTCCTGATGAGATTAAAAAAAAAAAA